>JAHRHZ010000283.1:19742845-19833387 GCA_024137785.1 Ginglymostoma cirratum | reverse complement strand
ATGCTGCTTGGCCTGCTGTGTTCATCCAGCTCCACACCTTGTTATCTTATATTAGACTTGCACTTGCTTTTAGACTTCCCATAAGTTTTGCAAGGTAGATTTGTGTCAGCAGGAGGTACAAACAGTGCAATGTACTCAACAGCACATCCAGGACCTCTGAGAACAGGACAAGCAACTACAATTAGGCTAACGAGGTATCAAGGAACAACAGACAGTGTCATCCAGAGAGTGCCAGCTTGAATAGTGAAGTAATTATAAAAGCAGGGACTGGCCTGGACTGGTGGGACCAAAGGGACTGTTGTATGACTCTATGGAACCAAAACAAAATAAAAGACACAGAACAGAAAGAAATTGTGATTAACTTGTTAAATACTGATTCAGCCTCATTGGAGTATTGTGCCAATTTTGGCCATTGTATGTTAGGACGACTTGAAAGGGTTCTATAAAAGATTTATGAGAATTGATTGGAGGGTGGCAAGTTTCAGTTATATGAATAGATTGAAGAAGCTTAGAGTTGGTTTCCTTAGCAGAGAGAGGGTTCAGAGGAAATTTGACAGCAACGTTTATAATTGAGGGTTCTAGGACAGAGCGAATCAAGATAAATTGTTTCCAGTGGTAACAGGTTGAGAATTAGAGGACACAAATTTTAGATGAGTGATAAAGGAACCAAAGGTGACACAAAGATAAACTTCTTCATGCAATGAATATATAGGATCTTTAACGCAGTGTCAGAGACCATTATGGACTTGGATTCCATTATGGCTTTTAATAATGGCTTTCCATTACGGATTTGGATAAGCGCCTAAAATAAAAACAAAAATGCTATGCTACGGAAATAAAGGAGGGGTGTAGGATAATTAAACTGCACTAGTAGGGAGCCAGTGTAGACTTGATGAGTCATGTGGCCTGTTTCTCTGCTGTGACCATTCTGTGATTCCCTAAAAAGATATTTATAGTTGAATTGAGCCAGTGATTTAACAAAAATTAGATTTAAAAAGTTACAAAGCATCATTCCATTTTTAAAAACATACAATAATTCAAAGCAGAAGGAACCAGACTCTCCATGCAAAGAAGATAATTATTTGATAGTACACTACAACTATGTGAAGGATATTTAGGCTGAAAAAACCTTAAGATTTCTGGCAAGTTTAAGTACAGGAGTCGTATGATTCAAATGGGAAACCAGTCGGTGGGCTGTCATTTTTGTTCAAAGTGTTCCATATCTAACAGCAGCTTTCAGATTATTATGTTTAACCGTGCATTTGCAGCTTGAAGTAGCTGTCAGTTTTGTGCATTAATAGCATTAGTCTCACTACTATTTTCACAGCAAGATCTAACTCAGTGTGGCTTCAAGGCTGGGGAAAGCTACCTTCTGTTCTTGCTCCCAGGCAATCTCCAACCAGTAGTTCTGATATATTAACACCAGATGTGAATTTTAATAAACTGAAAACTGTGTGTGACTGTGCTGTCTTCCATGATCGATTGCTGTTAGGAACGTCCATTGTATGAAACTTTGTGCCAGATATCCTACATCAGAAATTTACCCCAACAGCAGTGCAGATCACATTTATAGCAATTAGTATTATGGATTAATGATCAAGATTGATTTCTTGTGTGGGGAAGCAAAAAGATGCCCTGTGCCCTATCTGGACTCACCATGAACACAGAAAATGTTTCTCTTCAAAGAAAATTTACAATTTGATCAAAATTCAATATACGTTTGAACATTAAAAGTAGTTTTTTATTTTTGTAGGTTGAGTTCTATTGATATAAAGTATCATATCTGGAAGCTTGGAGTTGTCTTCACTGACAATGTAAGTTGAAATAAATGCGATCACTCATTTGACATAAGTATATATGACATAAGCATATATATTTCTATATATGCTCATCTTTCCCACTTCGTGAATCAAGACACTTACATACAAGTCTGAATATAATGTTTTTTTTAATTTCTCTTTACAAACTGAATGCAAAAAAGCTGTGGACCCTGACAACATCATAGCTGTAGTGCTAATGACTTGTGCTCCAGATCTAACTGCAACTTTAACAGGCTAACCCAGTACAGGGACAATACTGGCATCCACCCAATAATGTGGAAAATTACATTGGAGTAAGTCCTCTCCACAACAGACAGGACAAGTCAAATCTGCCAAATACTACCCCATTAGAAAAATAACAGAATATATCATCTGCAGTATGATGAAGAGCACTGGCTCAGCAATAACCTGCTCACCAATGCACAGTTTGAGCTCCGCCAGGGCTACTTGGCTCCTGACCTCATCATATCTTAATCCAAATGTGAACAGTGGAGTTGAATTCAAGAAGTCAGCTGAGAGTGACATTGATGTATCATTTGACAGTGTGTAACCTTCAGGAGAGTTTACAAAATTGAATTTAATCAAAACAGTGAGGGGTAGGGGTGGGGTATTGGGGTGATGGGAGTAGGGGAAGACCAATTCTCCACAGGTTTGAAGCTGTAATTTTGGCATCAACCCAGTAACGAGGAAGATTGCCCAAATATGTCCTGCCCACAGAAACCAAGACAAATCGAGCCTGACCAATAACTGCCCTATCAGTTTGCTCTCAATCACCAGCAAAGTGAAGAAAAGGTTTGTCAATAGTACTATCAAGCAGCACTTGCAAAGGAATAACTTGTTCACTGATACTCAGCTTGGGTTCCTCTAGGGGCAATCAGCTCCTGCCCTCATTGTTGCCTTGGTCCAAACATGGACAAAAGAGTTGAATTCTGGATGTGAGGTCAGAGTGACAGTCTTTAACATTAAGGTGGCATTTGACAGTGCATGGCAACAAAGATCCTGAATAAAACTGGACCCAGTGGTAATAGGGAGAAGTTAACCGTTAGTTGGAATCTTGTCAGGCACAAAGGAAGATGAGAGTGATTTTAGTCATCTTAGAGCCAGAACATTACTGTAAGGGTTCCTCAGGGTCCTTGTCCGAGCCATCTGCAGCTGTTTCATCAGTTACCTTTCCTCCATTATAAGGTCATGTGGGAAGAATTGCTGATGGCTATACACTGTTCAGCATGTTCACAGCTCCTCAGATACTAAAGCATTCTATATCCATATGCAGCACACAGCGACCACATCTAGGCTTTGATGATAAGTAGCAAGTAGCATTCATGTCACACAAGTGTCAGTCAATGACTATTCCCAGCAAAAAAAGAAACAGACCATTGCCCCTTGACATTCAGTGACATCACCATTGCTAAATCCCCACTGTCAACATAGTCGTGGTTACCATTGACCAGAAACTGAACTGGACTAGCCATATAACCTTTGCTACAAGTGCAAGTCAAAGGCTAGGAATTCTTTGGTGAGTAACTAACCTTCTGTGTCCCCAGTGCCAGTCCATCATCTATCAGTCACAATTCAGAGGAGTGATAGAATGCTAACCACTTGTCTGGATGCGTACAGTCCCAACAACACTCTGGAAGCTCGATATCATCCAGGAGAAATAGCCCACTTGATCCACCTACCAACTTAAATGTTCATGATATATGTCACCAATGCTCAGTGGCCACAGAGTGTATCATCTACAGGAGGCGCTGCATTAACTCCCTGGGCTCTGGCAGAATCTTCCAAGTAGACAACCTCAGTAACTTTGAAACTTTGAGATACTGCCTCATGAGAAAATCATCACCTGCAAATTCCACTTTAAGTCATTCACCATCCTGACTTGGAACTATCTTGTTGTTGTCTCACTGTAGCTGGGTCAACATCTAAATGGTGATCAAATCCAGTCACTTCCTGATGATAGCAAAATTCTGTGGGCCAATTTCTAGATGAAAAATTTAGATTTGCTGAGGAGAGAAAACAAAGATTTGGTGATTCATCACCCTAGTTCCTGACTTCAGGAAGATATAGAAACTGACCTATTTGTGTTCCACGTGTCTGGCAAGAAAATACAGCTGTGACCCAAGGAACTGTGTCATTTCCTTGCAATTGCCAAGGATTGAAATGTAATAGCAATGTTAATGTTAGCATTTCATTAGACAGAAAATCGTGTTTTGTATCCAAGTTGTAGGAATTCTTTTGTAACTTTACACATAATTTAATTATGGCAATTAATGCTTGCAAAATTTTGTAATTTAGCTAATATTTAATTTTATATTTTCTATTTACAGTCATTCTTGTACCTGGCGTGGTATACCTCCATGTCCATTTTGGGTCACTTCAACAACTTCTTCTTTGCTGCCCACTTATTGGATATTGCTATGGGATTTAAAACACTCCGTACCATATTATCATCTGTAACTCACAATGGCAAGCAGGTGAGAACTTCAGAAAAAGCATACCACCTGGTTTGCCTCAAATTGCGAGAAAGGCATTCTGTCCAAATTAGTTCATTTATCCAGAAAGTGTATGGACTCCTATCTATTGCAGATTCTAATATTTGCAAAGGTATTTGAGATTTGGGGGCGGCACTGCTGCCTCACAGCACGAGGGACCCAGGTTTGATTCTACCGTCATGCAACTGTATGGAGTTTGCACGTTCTCCCCGTGTCTCTTTGGTTTTCCTCCAGGTGCTCCGGTTTCCTCCCACAGTCCAAATTAATGCAGGTTAAGTGGATTAGCCATGCTAAATTGCCCAGTGTCCAGGATGTGCAGGTTATGTGGATGCTTTTCGGAGGCCCAGTGTTGACTCAATGGGCCAAATAGCCTGCTTTCACACTGTAGGAATTCTATGAATGTATGATTATTCATCTTCACTTCTGTATCTGGGAGGCCGTTCCATATTTTGATTATGGAAAAAACAGCATTGAAGAAGGCCATTCAGCTGTTTGTGCCAGTTGCTGATATTAACAGTATGTTTATTATCTTGTTATAATATGCAGATGATGGGCAAATACTTAAATATTCAGTGAGCTTAGATAAAGGGACTGTTGAGACACTGGTCGGAAGCAGATAAAAGTTATGCTGCATTCTGCGAATAAACCTAACAAACATTGAGTTTCATACTTCACCAAATTGTTTACAATCATTAAAATGTATCTAAGGAAGGATGTGATGGTGTTAGAGAGAGCTCAGAGGAGGTTTATAAGAATAATCCTGGGAATGAAGGGCTCATCATGTGAGGAGTGGGAGGGGACTCTTGGTCTGTCCTCAATGGAGTTTAGAGGATGAGTGAGATCTCATTGAAACTCTCAGAATACTGAGGCCTGTATAGATTTGCCATGGAGAAGATGTTTCCACTAGGCGGGGAGACTAGGGCATGAGGGCACAGCCTCAGAGTGAAGGGACAACCCTTTAGCATTGAGATGAAGAGGAATTTCTTCAGCCATTTCATTGTTGAAGAGGGTTGTGGAGGCCACATTAAGACAGAGATAGTTAGGTCCTTGATTAGTAAGGAGATAAAAGGTTATAGGAGAAGGCAGGAAAATGGAGCTGAAAAACATATCAGCCATGATCAAATGGCAGAGCAGACTCAAAGGGCTGAGTGGTCTAATTCTGGTTCTGTATCTTGTTCTATATCTTACAACAGCTGTCAACAGAAGCATTGTGTCCGTGTTTATGTTTTCAAAACCTTCAATGACTTTGAACATCTCTGTTCAATCTCCTTAACCCCAGCTTGTCTAAGAAGAACAAGCTCAGTTTCTCCATTCACTCCATTTAACCGAATATCCCTATTCTTGGTACTATTCTAGTTAATCTCCTTTTACAAAGATTGATATCCTTCTTAAAGTGTGTTGTTGGGAATGAACACAATACTGAAACTTGTGTCTAAGTAGTGATTTATGAAGCTTTGGCATAACTTGTTCTTGCGCTCTCTCGTTTAAGTTTATAAAGCCAAGGACAAAGTATATTTATTTTATAACCTTGTTCTACAACTATTAAAGATTTCAATCCATAAACTTTTAGCTCTCTCTGTTCCTGCATCCCTTTAAATTTCTCCATTTGTTTATATTGCTGCCTTGAATTCACTTTTCGTAAAAAGCTTCATCTGTCACTCCTCTGCAATAAATATTATTTGGCGTTTTGCTGGTCTTTTCACCAGTTGATGTCATTCTGAAGTCTGCAACAATCCTACATACGACACACTATTGAGTTGTGTTCCATCTGTGAACTTTGAAATTGTGTTCTGTGTACCCAAATTCAGGTCATTTAATGTACATCAGGAATAAAACAGCTTCCACACTGAGTGTTAGGGATGCCACTGCATATTTCTTTCCAGCCTAAAAAGGACATGCTGGTGGAGGGATGGTTGTTTTTGGGAAAACACAGTTTATATCTAAGATAACAAGCATGGGGCTGGATGAACACAGCAGGTCAAGCAGCATCATAGGAGCAGGAAAACTTGACGTTTCGGGCCTAAACCCTTCATCAGAAATGGGGGAGGGGAAGAGGGTTCTGAAATAAATAGGGAGAGAGGGGGAGGCGGATAGAGGATGGATAGAGGAGAGGATAGGTGGAGAGGAGGCAGACAAGTCGAAGAGGCGGGGATGGAGCCAGTAAAGGTGAGTGTAGGTAGGGGGGGAGGAGATAGGTCAGTCCAGGGAGGACGGACAGGTCAAGGGGGCGGGATGATGTTAGTAGATAGGAGATGGGGGTGTATCTACTTCACTGTTGTTCCTTTAATAGATCTTATAAACATAGAAATGTTACGGCACAGAAACAGCTTCATGTGTCAGTGCCAGCTGAATAAACTAGCTATCCAATTAGTCACACCTACTTTGCCTACACATGATCCATAGCCTTGCAGGCTACAATGCTTTAGATGTAGATCAAGATTCCATGTAAACACATTGAGGCTTTCCACTTTAACCTGAAACCAATTTCCTGAAACCAAACACTATCTGGTGAAAAAACATTTTCTTCATGACCCCTCTAATCCTTCTGGCAATCACCTTAAATCTGTGGCCCATGGTAATTGATCTCTCTGCTCGGGGAAGCTGTGAGATTATACATGTTGGTAGACAATTTTCTAAATGTGAAGCATTAATGGGTTTAGGAATGCTAGTTCAAGGTTAGCTTGCAGGTTCAGTTGACAAATGCAAATGTTAGCACTCAGGCTAGGATACAAGAGCAGAGATGTACTGCTGAGGCTGTGTAAGACTCTGGTCGGACTGCATTTGGACTATTGTGAGCAGTTTTGGGCCCCATATCTAAGGAAGGATGTGCTAGCGTTGGGACAGAGTCTGCAGACTGACCTGCCTGTAGTTATTTGGCCTATACCTCACAACCTTTTGAATAAATGTTTGCAGACTCTCTCAGTTCCTCCCTTCTTGTTATGCTTATTTTCACAATCCTCCTCTTTAACTAGAATGTCTGCATCATCCCCCTCCTTTGTCAAGACAGACGCAAAATACTCATTTAGAACCTTTCCCACATGTTCTGCATCCATGTATAAGTTACTGCATACATCTCTAATGGACCCAAACTTCACTGTAGTCATCCACTTGCTCTTAATGTACTGATAAAATATCTTTGGATTTTCCTTAATTTTACTGACCAATATATTTACGTAGTAAAAACTGAAAGAGTTGTGGATCCTGTAAATCAGGAACAAAAACAAAGTTGCTGGAAAAGCTCAGCAGGTCTGGCAGCATCTGTGAAAGAAGAGATTGCTCAGTTCTCAGGAAGGGTCACCGGACCCAAAACGTTAACTCTGTTTTTTCCTTCACAGATGCTGCCGGACCTGCTGAGCTTTTCCAGCAACTTTGTTTTTGTTCCTGAATATATTTACATATCTTCTCTTTGCTTTCTGACTTGGCACTACATATTTCGATACTTCATTAAGCTTCTGAAAAAGTTACATATTTTTTCAAATTGTGATCTGATTGCCTGCTTTGTCTTGCCATGTATACTTCTCTTTCTTTAGGGGACCCTAGATTTGGCAGCACCACTTTTTTTTGTGTGTACGTGTCTACACTGCACCCATAGCACCTTGCAGTGGAATGCTACCCACTGATTTGTAACTGATTTTCCTTCAGGTATCTGTGTCTAGTCCATCTTTTCAAATCATCTGTCAGCTTTGTAAGGTTTGCTTCCCCATTGCCAATTTATAACTTGTATTCCTGCTCTCTTTTTGTCCCTTTCAATAATGAATGTTAAGTCTGACTGTGGAGGCTGACATTCAAAAGGTTCATTTTTAAAATGAGTACTTGTCCAAATGTAGAGCATGGAAGAGAAGGTGTAATATGTGATGCAGAAATATACATTCTGTATGTACATTAAGCTAAAGTTCTGACCAAATTCAAGTTGAGCCTTTACTCTTGATTTAGTCAAGTACCTAGAGAAAACTGGCATTCCTTCATTTGAAAATTCCTTCTTGTTTTGTACAGCTTGCGCTGACTGTTGGCCTCCTGGCTGTCGTGGTGTACCTATACACAGTGGTTGCTTTCAATTTCTTCCGCAAATTCTACAACAAGAGTGAGGACGAAGATGAACCAGACATGAAATGCGATGATATGATGACGGTATTTATTTCTGTACTTTGTGGGTGTGGTGAACATTGCACAGAAATCCAATTCCAGGAATGTTCTGACTACACAGATATTACAAAGAGTCATGTTAATTTGTTCACTTATCTGTGATGCACAGAGTGGCATAATTCATCTTTGTGGATATAACAGAACAACTTCTTGAAGGTCTTCCTCAAGTGGCTACCAATTCATTATTGAATTATAAAGAATATTGTTATTATTTAATCTGATTAAGCCTTCTATTGATTTAAGGAAAGACTTGAATTTATGTCGCACCTTTCACAACTGATCATCCAAAGAAACTTACAGACCATAAAAACATTTGACATTTTCAAGTGCCACATTTTCAGAAGAGAGTGCTTCCAACTAAAGCACAGCTCAGTAGCTCCATCGCTACATAACCTGGATTTACCTGTGAGCAGTCATGCGGACATTTTAACTGTCACTCTGGAATACGAACCTTCTGTTTCCATTTTTTTTCTCCCTTTTCTTCCACAAAGCCCCTCCAGGTCGACCACCCTTTTCCTGTTGTCATCCCTCCTTTAATTTGTCTCCCTCCTCGGTACCGAATCTTTACCCCATCTTTCAGTGGTCTTCAAACTTCCTATACTTCGGCTACAGTTGCAGACTTGGCTGCCTCTTACATAAGCTCACTGACTCCTCCTTAGCCTTTCTTTGCATCCTTTGAAAGGCTCATCAAGGTAACTCGATGTTACCTGTTTATGACGAACAACCCGAGTTCTGTTCTTGCCATTTTTCCCCTTGTTCAGGTTGCCCCTTTGGCCCTCTGTTCTGCTTGACATTCGTGAAATTGCTTAAGCGTAGCCTGAACTCCAGCTTCAACCTCCAAGTCCCATACTCTCACCCTGGTCATTCCCCATGTACCACTCTTTTCTCTGGTCACTTAGGTTCAAGAGAAACAAACTTAAAATGTTTCGGCAGCCAAGTAATTTTAGCATTGATTGCCAGATCACAGAAAATATCATTAGGCCCTGAATTTCTAACTGCCTTATTGCACGCCATCTTCCTGAATCCTTCTCCCTCTATCTCGTCTCCTTTGTATCTCTGTCTTGTAAACCACTGATACACCTCAAGTCCCATTCAAGCTTACCCTGTCTGTGAAAACCACTTCCAGTTCTCTCAATTCTACTCCCACAAACCTGGTGACCCACCAACTTCCCTTCCTAGTCCCCATGTTGACTCATACTATTGATGATTCCCCTGCTCCAGTGCTGGGCTTCAAATCTGGCATCGTCCCTCTCCTCAAGTGAAATCAACACATGACTCCTTGCAAAAGCACCACCCCATCTCCAAATCCCCGTTCCTTTCTAAAGTTCTTGAATATGTTGTTGCCCCTAAATTCTACCCAGAACTCCTTATGTGAATCCCTGTAACCAAAAGAGCTCCACCAAGATTAAAGTCCCTGTTATCTGAAATTTTTACACACCTGGCAATTCATGGGATTAGTTTCCTCACTCTGTGAACTGATCATTCTGTCGCCTTTCTCTATCTCTCCTTTTGACGAAATCTCACTGACAGACCTTATCAGTGATCCTGGCCATTCATGTAACCAGCAGCCCCCATTACTGGATACTGAGGAGTTTACTGTACTTTCTTCTGGGGGTGGTGGGGTGTACCTGATGTACACAGGACAGTGGCTTTGAAGATAGTACTCCATATTTTTTAAAAATTGTAACAGCCTGCCCACTGTTACTCACTTGCCCACACCAAACATATTATGTCGTGACAGATATGTTGGCTGAGCTTATACAAGCTTAATAGACATTAGTTGTTCATATGTAAATAAATTACCAATTTTGGGACCTGTTCACCCTCTGTTATGGTGGAGTTTGGGAAAGTGGTGTTCTCGGCATTCTATCTTACATGCCTCTGTGCTGAAAACAGACCTCAAAGGTCTGTAGTATCTAGCCCCTAGACACTAAGTGTCAGTATGCCATTAATCATATGGGACATCACATATTAGACTGATCCTACCCTCATACATCAGATGATCGCTGGAAAACAATCAATCAGGGTAGAATCCCACAGCCCCAAACCAGAAACAGTAAAGATAACTTAGAATGCCAGCCAGCATCAACTCATTAGTTAACAAAAATCTTTAAAGAACCTTGTTGCTGCAGTACTTATTGAATGGTGAATGACTCATTTTCTACCTTCCAGTCATAATTCAATGCTTCCTGCCTTGGTAACACATTTCAATCTCTGACAATATGTAACATATTGTTGTCTTTGATTTTCAGTGCTACTTGTTTCATATGTATGTGGGTGTGAGAGCTGGAGGTGGCATTGGAGATGAAATTGAAGATCCTGCTGGAGATCCTTTTGAAATGTATCGAATTATCTTTGACATCACATTCTTCTTCTTTGTTATTGTCATCCTTCTAGCCATTATTCAGGGTATGTTTTCTCACCATGAAGAAATCTTACTTTTAATACATTCTTTCATCCAAAAGCTTTAGGGCTATTCACTCTTTAATTTCTGAGTTACATGCCAAATAATGATAGGTGTCGAATTTTGAGTATTTATGTTCCAGTACCTTCTAGATATTCTCTTGGTTGGTCTACATTTAGAATATATCATAGTTTATATATCTCCATATAATGAAAAGAATACACATAATTAGCAAGAGTCCACAAAGGACCATAGGCATCTCTCTCCATTACAGAGAAAGAAAATTGGTTTTATATAGTTTGAGGAGCATCACTCTACAAGTATGGAGGTAATGCAAAGGGTGTAATAAAGAAAATTACTGGAATTATACCAATTAGGACAGATTCAAAAGCTAGGTTCTTTTTCTCAGAAGAGAAAGACTGAGGGGTAACCTGATAGAGGGTTTTTTGTAACATCATGAAAAGATTTGATAGGGTTGACATGAAGAGAGTCTTTCCGTTTGAAGACAATACCAGAACTACAGTCTATATACGATAATCACTAATAAACTCAATAGGGAATTCAGGAAAGGCTCCTGGTTACAATATGTAGAAGTTGTGGTGAATAAAGTTGGTGTATTTACAGAGAAATTAGGGAAGCACTTGAGGAAGAAAGGAATACAAGCATATGTCCCTGGGGTTTGATGAAGAATGATGGCAGGAGGCTTGGGTCAAGCATAAATGCCAGCATAGATATTTTGAGTGGATAGTCTGTTTTTGTGCTGTTGTAACACTTTGTAATTTTGTTAGCATTGACTATATATAATACAGAATGTAGAAAAATTCAATCTGATGACATCTGCAAAAAGTTATTTATATGTAAACAAATAAATAAAATGTTAAATGGTACAGGTACATAGGTAAGTGAACATCCAAATGAATCAGTGATCCTACATATCATAAAGGGAGTATATTAATTAAAATGCTCGCTACATCTTTCCTGATATTTGTCCTAGAATTGCATAATTCATGGACATGTGCATTTGATAATTAAAAGTAGATAAATTGTTTAAAAGGACTACAAAGATATAAAACTATGGTTCAAAAATTAATTAAATAATTGGATCAAGAAGGTTTGAAATTTTTTTTAAATCATAACATAATTGAATGTGCTGAGATATTAACAATGTGTGTGTGCGCGAGACTTCAGTAACAATGTAGCGAAAAATGCAAACTGCTGAAATGTTGCTCACACTAACTCTTTCTGCTCTGGTTAGGTTTGATTATTGATGCTTTTGGTGAGCTGAGAGACCAACAGGAGCAAGTGAGAGAAGACATGGAGGTCTGTTTCTTTTGTAAATCATATTTTGTTTTTATACCCATTTCATTGTACCTCAAATCTATAGATTCAAATATCAATCTTGAGTAGGATTCCACACTGTGACAGGCTTCTGACCATCCACCAACCCTCTGCCTCAATATTTTGTTCTTTTTCCTGTGCTGAAGTGAGCAGTTCAATGAATATTGGCAAATTTACTTGCTGTTCCTCATGATCTTGTACTGATACCACGACAGTCAGTATTTACTGAAATGTTAGATACCCACCAAATGACAATAGGTCCCTCAGAAATTAAAGAAAGGCTAAGTGTTATTTATATTGAAACGGAATTAAGGTAATGATTCAAATAGGTTGTTCTTTTATTGATTCTCAGACCAAATGCTTTATTTGTGGAATCGGCAACGATTACTTTGACACTATACCACATGGTTTTGAGATACATACTTTACAAGAACACAACCTTGCAAACTACTTGTGAGTATTCATTTGTTTATTCTGCATGTATGAACTGTGTATGTGAGATGTATATAAAAACCATTGTAAATTAAATTCAGGTTAAGGTTCGCTTTCGTCTTACTTTCATGACTGGAAACATAACTAAGGAATGAGATTGCTTTAACAATGAATTATTTTGAGATCCAACAACTAATTGCACATGGTGACTCTGATGATTCAAAGTAGAATATTAGAAGCTGGGAACTTTTCGGCAAGGATCTATATGATTTAACATTCCATTCTGTAAAGGTTTTAGCATTTCCAGAAATCACCAACTTCTCTCAACATGTCACTCTGAGATAGGAGTGCCAGGAATTATGATGAAAGGTCATTGGCCTGAAATATTAACTGTTTCACATTCCACAGATACTGTCAGACCTACTGAGTAATTCCAGCATTCTCTGGTTCTATTTCAGATTCCCAGCACCCGCGGTATCTTGCGTTAGTAAATGGGATACTCATCCTGGAAGCATTCTTGGGAGTTCAAATTGTGTCACATTAAAAATATTATTGCATTCTTTTCCTTCTCAGCAATGGGAATCACTGACTTGGCTGGCAATTATTGCCTGATTTATAGCTGCCTCTGAGAAGTTAGTGGTGGCTCTTTTGCCTGCAACAGGCTAAGTGTTATTGGGAATTCAAGGATTTTGATCCACTGACAATGAAAGGACTGTGATGATGAGAAGTTGAGGGCAAGAATGAGGGGAACCTAAAGGTCAGGGACCAGTTAACAAAGAGAAGAACTTGACTTCATCACTAATTGATAGTAACATCAGTAACACTTAGTCACTGCCAGGATCGCCTCTCAAAACTATGAAAAATATCCTCTCTCTCTTGCTTGAACTTAGAATTGGTGCCCAATTATATGTAAAGGTGACAACAGGAAGGCTGCATTTGTGCCAATCTGTGTTTAGACTTCACATGTTAAAACTTGCCAGCAAAACCAACATGGACCAAACTGAGAGAAAACAGAAAGTGCAGTGAACTTAGTGTTTGGGGGAGCTTGGGCTAAATTCAGCTTAGCACTATTATTTCTGACTGGTACAGGTATGAAGGAGTGATTGGTCTATTCCAGTTCCTATTTCTTAGAAAAAAGTTATCTCATTAAATGGCAATTTTCATAGAATGACTGAATTTACATAATGACAGCAGGCCCCTACTGCATGTGCCAATGAAGGCACTCTCTGACGCATATCCTTCCTTATATCAGTCGAATGTTCTTGCAGAACTACTGTTCTGAGTTATCTGGAAATGGTCGGCCACTTGCCAATTTCTCAGTACGCAAGAAACTGGAAGCTCTTTCCTCCAATAAAGCCCTGACCACTCTATCTCCTACTAACCTGCCACCGCCACCACCACCCCCGACCATTTCTTGGCCTTTCTCACTCCCAACATGGACAAAAACTTGACAGATGGACTGTAATGCAGAAAGTGTGAGGTTATATGCATTTTGATAAGATGAATCAAAGGGCAGACTATTGTTTAAATGGAGAGAGAGAGGCTCCAAATGAAGTACAGCACAGAGGGATCTGGGTGTCCTTGTCCATAGAACATAAGAAGATAGCATACAGGTACAACAAGTACTTAAGGTAAATGGAATATTGGCCTTTATTGCTAGGGGGTCATAGTTTAAAACTAAGGAAATCTTGTCATGACTGTGTACAGTTTTGATATCTGTATTTTTAAAAAAAGATATTCTGAAATTAGAGGCAGTTCACAAGGTATTTACTGAAGTGATTCCAGGGATGAAGGGGTTGACTTACAAAGTACAGCTGAACAGTTTTAGTAATAAGAGTTTAGAAAAATGAAGCATACAAAATTCTGAGCAGGCTTGACAGGTAAATATTTCCACTATTGGAAAAATATAATTCCTTTGGCATTTTGAGCCAGAGATGTACTTACAAATTAAGGGAACGCTCAATCAAAACTGACATGCAAAGGAATTTCTTCTCCCAGAAGGTAGCGAATGAATGCCGAGAATTCTCTGTCCCAGATTTAGAGTCTCGAATGCTAAAAGTATTTAAAGAGCAAGAAGGTACGTTTTGAAGTATCAGAGAGATGGGTGCTCTGAGGAGCTAGCATGAAGGAGACAGATTGGCTATGAACTTATTGAATGGCAGGCCTGGTTGGAGGGGCTAAATAGTTTAGTCTTGCTCATATTTCATATGGACATCGAAAGTGAAGGTGAAGGTGAGGATATGGTTGAGCAAATCAGCAGCTGCAAAAATGGTGGGGGAACAGAAGGTCAAAGGTTAGATAATAGGGATTTTGAAAGTGCAGCTGTAACTGAATTGGATGATGTTTTCTTTCAAGGGTTGGGTGCAAAAGGAAATGCATTGTAATGGGTTGGCCATGATATTGAACAATTGTGACATCAGAAGCAAATAGTAATTTAACTGAGGCTTACAAGTGTTTTCTATTTGTCAGGTTCTTCATGATGTACATCATAAAATATCTGTAATATGCAGACCAAAATAAAATCTCTCCACTGACCCAAGACCTTCTGATTTCATCCAAATTCCTATAAATCTTATTGATTATGGTAGGAAGATAACTGTACATTACAGCACCTGCTCCAAAGAATAATGTGTGCAGGGATATTTACCTTACAGATGTATACAGCCTATAGTGTTTCATATTCACAACGTTGAATTGCATATGACAGTATTTTGAGACCTATGTGAAATAACTGAAGTTGCTTTGGCATTTTATTTGTGCGGATTTTCAAATAGTCTTAATATCCAACCAATAGCCACTTCTAGCAAGCTTTCCAAGGAGAAATTGAAAGCATTTAAAGTTTGGAGGAAATCAGGACAGGGTTTGGGTAAATTAGGGCATTTTTTAGGAATGGCTGATAACACTAGGTAGCTTTGCAAGTGGCTACTAGAAGAAAAGCATCTTTTACCATGCAACAGTATCTTGATATGGAGTAAACTGGTGACAACAGAGACAGCAATTTGATTAGGCGAGGTCCCCCTCATTATCATGCACTTTTCCCGAACATTGCTAAGGGGCTGGATGGCAAAAAATGCTCACTATTATTCCTTGAGAAAGCCCTTGCGTATGTCAAACGTAGTAGAGTTGTAATGTAACTGGTCAACATCCCTTAACCTGAGATTGCCTATCTTGACAATACCCTGCATCTGCAGAAAAGATGGAGATTTTATGACCTTAAAATATCAAAATACTGCTATTTAATCCTACCCTGAGTTCTCTTGAAAGATTCCTTTCATGATATTAAACAATTGTTACATCAGAAGCAGATGGTAATTTAACTGAGACTTACAAGTGTTTTCTGTTTGTCAGGTTCTTCATGATGTACCTCATAAACAAAGATGAGACTGAACACACTGGTCAGGTAAGGAGCAATATCTTGAAAATGAATCCAAAAAGAACCTGTTAATTTTTGTTTGTTCAATCAAGCAACAGAAAGGATATATTTGAGGCCGTAATGGGTTTCAACATCAGTACCCATACTGTGAACATTGAATAAAGGGACACAGAACTAGAGTCTATTACTAAGCATATGTTAACAACTGTTCCAAAATCACAGTAATTATTCAGAGTCAGGATGGCTTTATGAAAGGCAACTAGTTTTTGACAAACCTTTTTGAAATTTTTGAGGTTATAACTAATAGAATGCCACATAGATCAGTGCTTTGGCTATATGTATTTCAATCACTTAGAAGAGGGGATCATGTGTGAAAGTAAGCTGTGAAGAAAACACAAAGGTTGTATTGGAGTGACAAACAGACACTCTTGAGTGTCTGTACACCAATCAGAAAGTTTTAAAATGCAAGTAATAAATTAAATGTATCCTATATGCCAACCCCTTTGTAATAAAGACTTAGAGTAAGAAATTTAGTACATTTATGGTGGGGATTGGAAATATCAGAACTGCAATGTTATTTTAGTGTTCTTACTTTTCAAAGGGTATACTTATCATAAAGGTGTGCAAATTATTTTCACTAAATTGGTTTCTGGGATTGGAAATGATATACTGTGGGGACAGATCAAGTTGAATGGGCCTACATTCTGTGGAGTGCAGAAGAATAAAAGGGGTTCTCACTGAAGGCAAATAGCCTTTTTTTGAGGCCAAATGGGTAGGTTACCCCTGGTCAGAGTCTAGACTAAGAGGATCATAGTTTCAGGACAAAGGGTCAGTAATCAATAAGGCAGCTAGTTCTTTCTTCATTTGCAGTCATATCACTTCTCTCCACCTGCATTTCTCTAGAACCACAATGCCATATTTATCACAATTTAATCACTAGAAGATAGTTTACATTACTTCTCATGTATTTTACCAACATTTTATTTATATGGTGTATTAACATATATAAAGTTTCTTGGAATGTTTTACTAAGAACATATTGCAAACACAAACAAAACTTTGCACCACCTAGGGCAAAATTAGGGCAGATGGGCACAAAGAAGTTGGTTTTATGGAGCCTCTTAAAAGAAGGAATGAGAGATATAAGGAGAGACTTCCAATAGTATAGGGATAAAATTTGAGATGGTGTCAGGATGCATGAACGAGGGACCACAGATATGTCATGAAGAGCGTAGTGCTGGAAATGTTTAGAAATGGGGTGTGGGATGGGAAGGTGCACTATCAAATCATTTGGAAACTAGGGTGAAAACTTTAAAATCAAGTTGTTGCTTAACTGAGAGACAATATATGTCGATGAGTTAAGACATGGGCAGCAGACCTTTGGCCCCCTAAGTTGAACAAGGCTACAGCGTGAAGGCTGACCAGGTGCGTATTAGAATACTCTCATCCTACATCCTAGATATAAAGGTTCATTAGAGAAAGTTTTTGGGTAGATTTGTAGCTTGGGTTGTGGATGCTGTGGTTCGTTGTTCCGCAGATGTTTCGTTACCCTGCTGGGTAACATCATCAGTGCAGCCTCCGATGAAGCGCTGTTGTGTTTTCCCGCCTGGTATTTAAACTCCGGTGTCCATTGAGTTAGATTACCTCACTTCTGGTTTTCCTTTGCAGTGGGGTGTATATATATATAGGGTCCAGCTCTATGTGTTTGTTGATGGCCTTCTCAGTGGAAAACCAGGCCTCAAGGAATTCCCGGAGGCCTGGTTCTCCACTAAGAAAGCCACCAACAAACACATAAAGCTAGACATTGTATATACTTGACTGGAAGTGAGGTAATCTAACTCAACGGACACCAAAGTTTAAATAACAGGTTAGAAAATACAACAGTGCTTCATCAATGCTGCACTGATGATTGTTACCCAACAGGGTAACAAAATGTCTGTGGAACAAGAATGTCTGCTGCAGAGTAATAACAATGGTCAGGTGAAGACCAGTTGTTGTAATCTGGTAGTGAACAGCATGTCATTTTATCACCATTATTACTTCCTTTTGTAACCATAATTCACAAACTCTAAAAAGCTTCAAAAATAATTTGGGAGTTTGAAAAATTCACTCACAGGGTATGTGCATATCACTGTTTAGTGCATTCTTAAAACCACCACAGCAGTGCTGTTAGGGACGATAGTGAAGGAACAGAAGTGCAGTTTTGCTGTGGAACTGATGGATGTGGCACCGATGAAGCAGGCTACTTTGACTTGAACGGTGTCAAGCAGAGAGTATTCCATCAGACTCCTCACTGATGCCATGTAGATGGTTGAGTCAGGAATTGAGTTACTCACCACAGAATCCCCAGTCTCCAAACTATTCTTGTAGCTTTCTGGCTGACGTAGTTCAAATTTTGGTCAATGAACATCAAAAGGAGATGCTTAGGTGGTCATTGACTGTGACACTTGTGTGGCATGAACACGCCAACCGTTTCTTTTCAAATGTTCGCTGGCAGGGTTAGTCATTTTATACACAGCACTGTCCCACAACAGCAATTAGGCAAATGAGATAAATGGTGGTCATGACTGCAGGTGCTCACGCTTTATATAGTGCCTCGGGGTCAGTCAGTCTTACCTCTGATAAGACAGCACACTTTCAGTAGTGGATAGAAAAATCAACTTAGAATGTCTCACGTTCTGGAGCGGCCATGACCCTTCTGACTCGCTCATTGTTTAGATCGCTGTTACTGAGCCAGCGGACTTGAATGGACAGGATAAAGCACAACAAAACTGTCTAACATTTGCAAGTATGATTTACAAATAACTTTATTCATAATTTTCTGCCTATCAATTTAAGGAATCTTTTGTGTGGAAGATGTACCAGGAACGCTGCTGGGACTTTTTCCCCGCTGGAGACTGTTTCCGCAAACAGTATGAGGATCAGCTTGGATAAATGGAAACATTTCTTGAATTTACTTACTGACTGATCACACAAAGGTTTACTTGAATAAATGAATGGAAACTGAAGTAAGCAGGTACTTATTGTTGAGGCAAAATGAGAATAAATGTGAAAGGTATTAAAAATACAACTGTCTTAAAATGCAGTGATATTCACCATTAAGCACTGAAAGTGCAATAACCAGACTTTAAATAAACCTTTGCTGTGACTTTGGTTAACTGAATAGGCAGACCAACAAGTATAACAAAGGTTAAAACTGCAAGAAAGTACTAGAAAAAAGTGCCTTACCTATAGCCAAAGCTATGCAACAATGTGAATGTTCTGTTTTTTTAGTTTATGCTCATCAGAAAAGCTACCTTAGAATTTACTCTCCTGTTCACAATGTCAAGTCTTATCGTGTGCTGTATGACCTTAAGCTTGTTCTCATTCTGCTTACACAGCTGAGCTGATAATTTACAACGTTGTTACTGGATAAGACATTTAGTTTTGTGACATTCTGTAACACTTTTCCTTAAAACTTCAATTTCAAATCATTTGGCACTAGAGAATTGGTCAGTGCTGACTGTTTGCGATGTGATGCACAGTTGTGAAATAAAGCAAATTAAATTCAATAATATATCTTTTTACCCTAAATCTGATTTCTGCTATCATTGGTTGGGATGAATATGTTTGGCCATGAGTGTAGATTCAAGGTTGTTGAAAATGGATTATATAAAAAAGATTTTCAAAGTAAACAAAAATAAGTTATTTAACCACAGCAGAACAAAGCTCTGAAAATGATTAATGTGTGAATTAACTCTTTACGCAAAAAGAGGCCACTTTATTCATGGTTTTCAACAGTTTTCATTATGCCTTGACTCTGCAATCTTTTTACATGCAAAACTCTAATCATGATATCATGCTATCCAACCAATCTTCCAGTTCTTCTTCAGGGTCAAGCTTCTTAGCCGTTTCTGTGAGTTGTGAATTTGTATCGTCTACCACTTCGGTACCTGATGAGTCTGTTTAACAGCAAAGAAATAGTGATTTATTGCACCAGTAAGTCCACATGTAAACCAACCTCCAAGTTAAGTCAAATGTGTAGCATAAGTACATTCTAGCAGTAACAGACAGTTGTAAAGTGTAACTATGACTGCATTTACTCCTTGTTATCTGCTGATTCGTGAGGTTAGCCCCAGACCCCAGTTTTCATTTTGCTCCCACTATCATTGTATTGGAGCAGCGTCTGTGTTCAATTAGTTAATGCAATTTAGTATTATAAGTAAAAGGTCAATATCAATTATTCCATCATTTTAATAAAAAAAAGCTTTTACTCACCAGCTGAAGTTGTAACTGTTTCAGCATCACAAAGAACTTCTGCATTTCGAGCTATATTCAGGAAATCACCCTCACTTTTACTGGCAGGTGTTCCTAATTGAAGTAAAATATCCAGCTCCTCATCTAGCTTATCTGGTGCTTGCTGAGATGCAGAAGGGGCACTCTTAGGTACTTGTATTGCAGAGTTAAGTGTGACATTGAAGGTATGTTTGCCTGAATCTTCAGCCACTGCATTTAGTGGCATGGTATTAACAGCTCCCAAGGGAGTTGTTGCTTGTGCTCTAAATTTACTGGGGCCATCATGCAAACCCTTCAGTTTCACTGGTAGCTCAGCAGGTACAGTGACCTAAATTTGAAGGACACAACAGATGTAAAAGGCTGAATTTGCCAATGTGACTAAACAATAAATTGTTTAAAGGAATTTTGACATGAAAATGTAAAAAAAATTAATTTGGTGTGTGATGACTACAACATCTCACGCTTTTAAGTATTTTTACTATATATACACACACACACACCTACCTTTGTTCAATAGAGAACATACTTAAAATTTTGGCAGCACCCAGAAGTACAAGAGTTACTTAGGCCAGATGGGTGATGTGGAGGCTGTTATACGATCTTCCAATACTTTCCACTATGTAAGGAAAAGTGAAAATGTACATATATCTCTTGGATTTGCCATGACAAGTAGAAGAGGTTCAAACTGGAGTTATGTGGCCAATTCCGCACATACTTCGGAGAGGATACAAATGAGATTTACTAGAATCGCTGGAGCAGTCTCCTTAGAACAGTCAAGATTAACAGGGACAGAACTGTTCAGAGTAATAACGTTTTTGTAATCAGAGAAGGGTGAGGAACCAGGAGGTGACACAAGTCGGGGAAAGTGACGACTCTGTTTCTGCCACTCTAGATCATCATAAGGAAACTGAATAAAGGAATCATTTGTCTGGTTACGGGGAAACAACAGAGGAAGTATATCTAATTTAGTACTGCCTTCTGTGCAGGAACATTTGATAATTTGCCAAATGGATATTCATAATAATTGAGCAGTGTGTTGTAAAGCTCCATAAAACCACTAGGCAATTAAATACAACATGCTCCTCGAAACCCAAAAAGCAATGGAATGTAAGTTCTATCGATCATACAGTTCAGTTACTGATTTCAGTTTCATTGCTTGTGGGAGGGAATTCTGAGGAGGACATTTATCAAGCTCTTAAACGTCTCCTAGCAACTGACTTAAATATTTGAAATTTGGCTACAAGCAAAATTCTCAATCAACTTTTCTATTCTGTAGATGGATTTAATAAAGGAATCCTACCTGCACCAACTCAGCTTCCACATTCAGTCTAAGGTAGAGGGGGAGTTCTTGAAGGGATTGAGCCAGCGATTGGCAGTCAACAAACAAAGGTGATAGCTGAAAAGCACAACAGGACATTGGTGCATAAGGAATTAAGCGAGGAGAATTATATGCATTACAATATTTCCAATGGATTGTCTGACTAGAAATTAAATTTGTCTCTATGAAAAGAGCAGTACAACATAGTATATTTAAAAAGGATAATGCTTGAATTATTGTACTAAAACACAGTTCAGGGGTGATGCCCCTGCATTCCCAACACCCCCAATTGTCACTGACACAACGTAAGGATATTAGTAGCGAACCTGTACACTGCATGTCTGGTGTCAGACCAGACTCTCTAATGACTAATGCATCAATTTGAGAATCTGTTGAAAGCTAAATTCAAAAGGTCTTACTCATGCCAACTGCATGCCTCTCCATTCTAACTCAGAGCACAGTGTTGCCCCCATGCTCTCTTTGCCAACTGATGATCCCTTTACACCCACTGTCCAATTCATGCCTCTTCCCTTCTTTGTGAGCGTGTACACAGGCAGTTAAAGTATCAAGAACAAAGGGTCCAAACATTTCATATTTCTTAATCTTATCCAAATAAAAAATGACAAAAAAGAGATCAGTAAACACAACTTACTATAACCACTTAAAGATGCCAATTAAGCCAACTCAACAATTTACTTTGGTGTTCAAACTGGAGCTCATGCTTTTGTTGGTCTGGACTCTTCAGCCAAGCCTTCATCAAAAGCTGTGAAAAATTGCCATGACTATATAAAAGGCAGATAATTGATCTTTGAATTCCAATGGCCAATGGAAACTGCAATATAGAAGAACCAAAGCATTGACTTGATCTAAATAACTGGACAAGTTCCATGAAACTGACTGTTTTACAGTCTGAGTTAAAGTTAACACTTTTGCCAAGGACAATGAAATCAGTCAGGCTTCATGCAACATATGAAAAGTCCTCATATCTTATCTCATATACACTATTATGAGAAGGAATATTAGCTGCAACTATCAAGCCTAGTCACAATTACCTCAGCAGACTTAGAAAATATAACTAATTTAAATCTTAAGGAGCTCTTTGGGGAAACAGATTTAAGAATGTAATACTGAACACAGGCCAAACAAGAATGCAGGCTTCTCAAGAAAAGTACACCAAAATAAGCACTACTGCTGATGAGCTCCAAAATAAAATAAAATAAAACAAAACTAATCAGTTGTGGTCTCAGGATCAAACAGCCAAAGAACACAAAACTGTATACTATTATCCTGTCTTATCTTCCACATGTGTGACGGCTCACAAGACTGCACAAAGGTCATGTGTTCAATGTCGCGTCTTTATTATTTATCTCGGGGTTAGCAGCTGAGGAATTTTTTTCACTCAAGAAGACCTAATTGCTTACAGTAGAAGGACATCTACCTTCCAATTTTAATGGCAAAAAGCATGGACTCGTGCTAAGAGCACATTGTCTCAACTGGTTAGAACAAAATAATATGTTCCTGAAAAAGATTCTATGGATGAATACAGCATGTGATTTGGCACTAAGCTGTTCAACTCAGGAAAGTACCTGCAATATATAGTCTGTTTGCTTTCAGCCAAAACAGTATTCAGGACCAGATAACAAAATATGAGCACAAAACCCAACTCCTGAAGATTAAATGAATCTCACTGGAAATGCACACATAAATGTCAACTGGCAGTGAGTTTTGAACCCAGAGTTGGCCAATTCAAAATATGGATTTGGTACAAAGCGTTTTTGCTGGCTCTGGAACCATATCCCATCATAGGTTATTAACCTTCACAAAAAGCCAGACAAACTGAGCTGGAAGTTAATGGAATGGTAAATAATGCTTTCCTGTTCTCAACTTGCCTTAAAGTTGGTCAGTTGAAGAGTAAAGTCTGACATTTTGTGACTCTCAGTAACCATATTTATTTCTATTTTCAGTAGTACAGGTTGCTGCAAACCATCATACGATATGTAGTAAAAACTTTTAAAGCCACATATAAATAAGAGGAATAAGAACATAAGAACTAGGAGCAGGAGTAGGCCATCTGGCCCCTCGAGCCTGTCCCGCCATTTAATAAGATCATGGCTGATCTTTTTGAGACTCAGCTCCACTTACCCGCCCACTCACCCTTAATTCCTTTACTGTTCAAAAATTTATCTAGCCTTGCCTTAAAAACATTCAGTTAGGTAGCTTCAACCGGCAGGGAATTCCACAGATTCACAACCCTTTGGGTGAAGAAGTTCCTCCTGACCTCAGTCCTATATCTGCTTCCCTTTATTTTGAGGCAATGCCCTCTAGTCCCAGTATCACTTGCTAGCGGAAACAACCTCCCTGCCTCCACTTTATCTATTTCCTTCATAATCTTATATGTTTCTATAAGATATCCCCTCATTCTTCTGAATTCCAATGAGTATAATCCCAGTCTACTCAGTCTCTCCTCATAATCCAACCCTCTCAACTCTGGAATCAACCGAGTCAATCTCCTCTGCACCCGCTCCAGTGCTGGTGTATCTCTTCTCAAGTAAGGAGACCAAAACTGCATATAGTACTCCAGGTGTGGCCTCACCGGGACCTATACAGCTGCAGCATAGCCTCCCTGTTTTTAAATTCCATTTGCCTTTTTAATTACCTGCTACACCTGCAATCCCACCTTCAGCGATTCATGCAGATGACACCCAATTCCCTCTGCACAGCAGCGTGCTGCAATTTTTTACCATTTAAAACATAGTCCATTTTGCTGTTATTCCTACCAAAATGGATGACCTCACACTTACCAACATTGTACTCCATCTGCCAGACCTTTGCCCACTGACTTAGACTATCTATATCCCTCTGCAAACTTTCAGTGTCTTCTGCAAATTTTGACACACCACACTTAGTCCCCAACTCCAAATCATCTATGTAAATTGTAAACAATTTAGGTCCCAACACTGATCCCTGAGGCATACCACTAGCCACTGACCGCCAATCAGAAAAACACCCATTTACCCCTACTCTTTGCTTTCTACTGGTCAACCAATCCTCTAACCATGCCAATATATTACCTGTAATACCATGTAACTTTATCTTATGTAGCAGCCTTTGGTGTGGCACCTTGTCAAATGCCTTCTGGAAAACCAGATACACCACATCCACAGGTTCCCCACTGTCCACCATGCAAGTGATGTCCTCAAAGAATTCCACCAAGTTAGTTAAACATGACCTACCCTTCATGAACCCATGCTAGGTGTTCCCAATGGGACAGCTTATATAAATTCTTCCTTAATGATAGATTGAAGCATTTTCCCCACTACCGAAGTTAAGCTAACTGGCCTATAGTTACCTGCTTTTTGTCTACTTCCTTTTTTAAACAGTGGTGTCACATTGGCTGTTTTCCAATCTGCGGGAACCAGCCCAGAGTCCAGTGAATTTTGGTAAATAACTACTAGTGCATTTGCTATTTCCCCCATCACCTCTTTTAGTACCCTGGGATGCATTTCATCAGGGCCAGGAGACTTGTCTACCTTTAGCCCCTCCTGTGGCCTCTTTCTGTGTCATGATGACTCTACAGCTCAAAAGGTTTCACTATGTAAGCACAACTATAGCATTTATACAATACAGTAGGCTACACAGGGAAGTACCAACATCTGAATTCCTTAATAGTTACTCAAGCTTTCAAGACTTGAGCACAAGTCTGCAGCACACATAAAAATTTCCACAACTCTCTGTACAGGCATACATTTGTCAAATTATATTTTTTAATACCCTATATAAAAGTTTTGCAAACATCTGGATCCTATACATCATTAACAGAAAAGTTGAACATCAATGCCATAGCTTACCTGAATAGCTGCCATTCTTAAAAGAAGTCAGTTGTGTTTGTCCAGTGACTATCTTTCAATTAAAGAATGCATTTGCAAAATATTAATGTTTCAGATTAGCAGCATAATTTTTATCTTACTGCTTTTATAGTTACCTTTATTGGTAAAGGAAGCAGGTTGCATCTCTAACTGTTTGTCAACAAGGTTTGACAGGAAATTGTCTCCTTTTCTTGATGTGTAATCTCCAAATTCTACAACCAAAGAAAAGCCAAGCAATCGAACAAGAATACCACAAGAAACCCTTGGGCCTATAAGGGCGTGACACCTGAATTGAGATATGATCCTAATACATTGTTTACTTAATGAAATTTGTGGTAGGACTGTGCTATCTTAGACAACAGCCTCATGAGGACACAGTTGTGAACAGTGGGCACCATCTGTGGCCCACGAGACTGCACACAAGGTGCTAGCAAGGTTAGCTGGTTCAGACACATGCTAAACGGTGCCAGAAAAGCGCACGAAGGCAGGCAATCGGGAGGCTGGGTTAGGAGGAAGCCTGCAGCAATTCATAGTTTTAATATGGATCTCCAGAATAACGTTGGAAAAAAATATTAAGCCTCCAGTGTACCTTTGAAGGCAGGGCTTCCCAAATTTTAAACTAGTGGGCTCCGATGCAGCAATGGCTGGAAGACAACTCAAACTAACTGCTAACAGATGCAAAGTCCCTTTAAATATCACAGCAATTTTTTAAAAAACCGGATGTGGCCAAACCGACTGATCTTGTTGGCCTGAATTGAATTTGACAAAACCTAACACAAAGGTTGTGGGCAAGGACTGGATCAGTGGAAAAAAGACCAAGTCGAGGTAGGGAGAGATGAGCTCTGTGGGGACAGGAAGGTAGATGGATTTTGCTTAGAAGGTGCACAGATTGAACAGCTCCCTTCTTGCCACCCAAAGAACCTGAACCCTCAGAGAAACAATTCCTCTTCATCTGAGACTTAAATTGGCACTCCTTTCTTCTGAGACTGTTTGTACCCCTCTCAGAACTTGCTTTTCCACCAATGTTTGTGTTATTTGGCTACAGTACATTCGATTTCTTCCTCCAAGTCATTTTTATACATTGTAAACAGTTGCAGTCCCAGCACTGATTCCTGTGGAAGCCAATCTGAAAAAGAACCCTTTATCCCCACTCACTGTTTCCTTCCTGCCCACTAGCCAATTCTCTATCCATGCCAATACATGTCCTCCAACACTGTGGGCTCTTATCTTTTACTTTGCCTCTTGTGAGATTCCTCGTTGAACACCTTCTGAAAGTCCGAATACAACACATCCGCTGGTTCCCCTTTATCCAGTCTCATTGAGACTTCCTTGGAAAACTCTAATAAATTAGTCATACATGATTTCCCTTTCATAAAGCCATGCTGACTGTACTTGATTAGATTTTAACTCTCCAAATATCTGAGGGCATATGCCAAAATTGGGACAGCTGTCCTACATACCAGTCAAAAAACAGCTTGACAATAGCCATACCTTTCAGAAAACATCCCAGACAATACCATCACCATTCCTGTCTATATCCTGTCTCAACAATAGGCCAGATCCATCACAGGTGACACAGTGATAAAGACAGTCAGGATGTCGTTGCCTTAGGAATACATAACACTAATTTAGGACCTATGCTCACGGCATCAGGTGAAACGTGGGCAAGGAAACTTCCTGCTGATTATCACCTACTACCCTTCTCTCTGAGCTGATAAATCAGTATTACTCCATGTTAAACTTCACCTGGATGCAGCAATGAGGTTGGTAAGGGCACAGAATGTAATTTGAATGGGCAACTATTTTTCATCATTAAGAGTGGCTGCATAGCCCCCTACTGACTCAGCTGCCCGAGTCCTCAAGGAGATAGCTGCCAGGCAGACTCTGCAACAGCCAACAGGGAACCATTGAGAATGAAAAACATACTTGTTTCATTCTCATCAATCTACCTAATGCCGAAATGTTTACCACACACTGTAGCCATGAAGATTAATCCCTACATACCCATCATCATGTCGTGTAGTGCTATCACCGTGCTAAATGGGATAGATTTTGAATAGACCTAACATTTCAAAACTGGGCACTAGTATGAGGCAGTGGGCCATCTGCAGAAACAGAACTGTACTCCACTTCAATTCGTGAACTCATGGCCCAGGATAGCCCTCACTTCATCATCAAGTATGGACAACAATGAATGTAGCTAAAACTGAGGTGTCATCCTGGTGAAGCTACAACACAGGGCTATTTGTATGCCAAACAATGTATGCTGTATAAACAGCTAAGTGATCTTATAACCAATGGATCAGATTCAAACTCCACAGCCCTACTATATCTAGTTATGAATGGTGGTGGTCAATTAAACAATTAACTGTTGAAGAGGGCTTCAGATATATCCCTATCCTTGATGATGCTGGAGCCCAACAAACCATTGCATAAGAGAGCTGAACTATTTGCAACCAAATTCAGCTAGAAGTGCCAAGTGGATGATCTATCTAGTTCTCCATCTGAGGTCCCCAGGATCACAGATGCCAATCTTCATCCAATTTAATCATCCTACATTATATTAAGAAATGACTGAGGGCACTGGATATTGGAAAGACAACGGACACAGATAACTGATGACTTGTACTCCATAATTAGCTATGCTCCTAGCCATGCTGCACCTGGACAGCTGCAACATCTATCTGGTTATGTAGAAAATTACCCAGCTATGTCCTGTTCACAACAGAAGGACAACTCCAACCTGACCGATTACCACCCTATCAGTGTATTCTCTATCAACAAGGTGATGAAAGCTGTCATTGACAGTGCTATCGAACAGCACTTATCAGCAATAATCTGCTCACTGGCACTCAGTTTGGATTCTTCTAAGATTACTCAGTGCCTGACCTCACTACTGTTTTAGTCCAAACATGAACAAAACAGCTCAACTCCAGTACTGAGGTGAGGTGAGGTGACGTGAGAGTGAGTGCCCTGGACATCAAGGCAGCAATTGATCTAGTGTGGTACAAAGAGCCCAAACAAACCTGGAATCCACGGGAATTCAGTAGAAAACTACAAAGGAAGATCAGTGTGATTGTTGCAGGTTAATCATTTTAGTGAAAAGACATCACTGTAGGAGGTCCTCAGAATAGTGTCCTATGCCCAACTATCTTCAGCTATGACTTCAACAATGACTTTCCCTCCATTCATGAGGTCAAAAGGATGTTCTCTGCATAACGTTTAGCTCTACTCTCAAGTCCTCAGACACTGAAGCAGTCCCTGTCCATATGCAGCAAGACATGGACAAGATTCAAGTTGAGCAAGTAACATTTACGTGACAAACATGCCGTGCAATGACCTTCTCCAACAAGAGAGAATTTAAGTATTTCCCACGGACATGAAATGGAATTACCATTGCTAAATCCTGGAATATTAATACCCTGGAGCTTACTCTGACCTGTAATTAAACTAGATCAGATAAATACTGTAGCTGGAAGAGCTGCTCAGAGAGGAATTCTGAAGAAGGCAATTCGCCTCACAATTCTTCGATGCCTATCCAATACCTACAAGGCACAAGTCAGGAATATCTTCCACTTGCATGGATGAGTGCAGCTCAACACCATCCAGGGCTTAGCAGCCGGCTTGACAGACACCTCATCCATACTGACGGATAATGGCAGCAGTGTGTACCACCCACAAGACACACCACAGCAACTCACCAAGACTCCTTTGATAGTACCTATTTAAACCTGTGACCTCTACCACCTAGAAAGACCAAGACAGATCTATGGGAACTCCACCATCTACAAGTTCCCCTCCAAGTAACATAAAATCTTTACTTGAAGCAATATCACTATTCCTTCACTGTCAGTGGGCTAAAATTCTGGAAATTCCATCCTAACAGAATGGTGGGCTGCACAGCAGCATGGTGACACCATTCTTTCAAGTAATTAGGGATGGGAAATAAATGCCGCCTTAGTCAGTGACAACCACAACCAATAAGCATGAAAAATAAATTGAGGAATCTTCTGTTTTCGTAATGATGTTCTGACAAAATTTATGAAATTTGGTTTAAACCAATTAAACTAGGAAACATAAGTAGAAACAAGCTAAAGCTATGGTGAGACACACAAAACTTTTCTTCCTCCTGGTACAGAAAACAGATGAATTACTTTCTATACTAATAGGTAACATCAATCTAAAGCACACCTTTTGTCATGTAGAAACGGCCTGAAATAATTTCTTCAGTAGAAGTGCTGCTGAGAATTCAGGGGCGGCACGGTGGCTCAGTGGTTAGCACTGCTGCCTCACAGCGCCAGGGACCGGGGTTCGATTCCACTCCTGAGTGATTGTCTATGTGGAATTTGCACATTCTCCCGTGTCTGCATGGATTTCCTCCCACAGTCTAAATATGTGCAGATTAGGTGGCTTGGCTATGCTAAATTTAGCATAACTATGCTAAATTGCCCATAGTGTCCAGGAATGTGGCAGCTAGGTGGATTAATCATGGGAAATGCAGGGTTACAGGGATAGGGTAGAGGGTGAGCTGGGTGGGATGCTCTTCAGAGGGTCTGTGTGTGGAACTGATGGACCAAATGGCCTGCTTCCTCACTGTAGGGATCCTATGAGATAATCCACTTTGCCTTTATAAACGAGAAAATAAGACAATTTTGAAAGCAGTTTAAGTGCAAATGCCAATTCATTTCATGTCCAGGAAATCAAAAATCCCTCCACTGCACCTTGAAACCTTCATACTCAGCCAAAGATATGCCATCTTTTCTCCTTTATGAAATTAAATATATGTATCATTACTGGTAAAAATAGCATTCGCCATGTAGGAAAGTCTAACACTAAAGAACAAACCTGTCTTTGTTTAAATTTTGAGCCCCCCCACTTGACCCACTTGAAGAAAAAGGGAGAAGAAAAGGCAAAATTTCAGAAGTGACCCTCAACTTACTCTATGGAAAGATAACTGTGTTCTACATTAAAACCTGATGCCTCAACTATGAGCTTCTTGATACTTCAATTTAACCATAACATGTGTTGATATACTTCATCATTAGGGTACCAGAAAGTTGCATAATGGTAATAGTAACATTATGCACTTGTGTTCTTCAGTGTCTGGCTGGCTCAAGCACACAAAAAAGCTTCAATCCTGGTGGTCTTTCTTAATCAATCTCTGCTAAGGTGGCATCAAGACCTTTTGCTATTAATTACAGTATTTCTACATTTGGAAGTGAAAAACAGACTAACTTCTTGCTTCTACATGACTCCTACTGAGAACAGATATGAAATGAAGACTGTATTTAGCTGAGCTATGATACGTCTTGAACAGACTGATGACAATCACTCCCTAGACTAAAAACAAGGAACAGCTAAGTGACTCATATTAGTGGGAACTAATATCAATGAAGCCAGAGAATGCTCAATGCCTTCAAAGAGAGGAGAGGGGGAAGACAAAATGGTGAAAAGTTAATTAAAAAACGCTGTGTTACTTCAGGTTAATGAAACAGCTGCACACAGTGCCATTATTATAGAAAATTTCTGCCAACATCAAATGTTCTTCTCTGGACAGCCTCTCGAAAGCTGATTGATTTTATTATTTAAGTACAGAATTCATATTATAGAAGAGGAAGTGCAGGAGATCTTAAATTGTATAAAGGTAGATAAACTCCTGGGACCTCATCACGTGTTTCCTAGAACTTTGTGGGAAGCTAGGGAATAGTTGCAGACATTGTCTATATGGACTTCAGCAAAATATTTGACTGGTTAGTAAGGTTAGATCACGTAGCATCCGGGGGAGCTATTTAATTGGATACAAAATTGGTTTGAAGGTAGAAAGCAGAGGGTAGTGGCAGAGGGTTCTTTCTCGGACGGGAGGCCTATGACCAGTGGTATACCACAAGGATCAGTGCTGGGTCTACTGCTTTTTGTCATTTATAAAAGTGATCTGGATATCAATATAGGGGTTATGGTTAGATGACACCAAAATAGGTGGTGTCGTGGACGGAGAAGATTATCTCAGAGTACAACAAAACCTTGATCAAATGGGCCAATATACTGAGCAGAGGCAGTTGGAGTTTAATTTAGATAAACGAGAGGAGTTGCATTTTGGTAAGGCAAACCAGGGCAGGACTTATACAGTTAATGGGGAGTGTTGCGGAACAAAGTGACCTATGGGTGCAGGTACATAGTTCCTTTAAAGTGGCTAAACAGAGTGGTGAAGAGTACGTTTGGCACACTTGCCTTCATTGGTCAGAACAGAGTATAGGAGTTGGGATGTCATGTTGAGGCTGTACAGGACATTGGTGAGGCCACTTTTAGAATACTGTGTACAATTCTGGTCGCCCTTCTTTAGGAAGGATGTTGTTAAACTCGAGAGGGTGCAGAAAAGATTTACAAGGATGTTGCTGGGACTGGTGGATTTCAGTTATAGGGAGAGGTTGAATAGGCTGGGGCTTTTTTCCTTGTGATATCAGAGACTGAGGGTGACCTTATAGAGGTTTATAAATACAGGAGAGGCATAGGTGAATAGCCAGAGTCTTTTTCCTGGGGTGGGGGAGTCCGAAACGAGACGACATAGGTTTAAGGTGAGAGGGAAAAGATTTAAAAAGGACCAGAAGGGCAGAGGGTGGTGCGTGTATGGAACAAGCTGTGAGGGGAAATGGTGGAGACAGGTATGGTTACAACACTTGTTAAATCTTAATAGGCATTTGGATGTGTATATGAACAGGAAGAGGGATATAAGCCAAATGCTGGCAAATGGGACTAGGTCAGATTGGGATGTCTGGTCAAGTTGGACCTAAGGGTCTGCTCCCATGCTGTACAACTCTATGACCCATTATAACTAAATTTTAATTGTCGGCAGTTTGAACAGTTGAGCTACAAGAATGCCGTAAGACTCCTGTACACCAATATTTCTATGCTGCCACATGGGCAGATCAAATCCATATTGTTTTGTGCCACGGCATTAAGTCAAGAGGTCCAAATTTACAGAAATTAATTATATACTATACTGGGGAAAGCCAGAAAAATCACTTTTGCTTCCCTATCTTTTTATTAGGTATACAACTCACCAGATTTATACTTATCTTCAAATTTCTGTTTTGCAATCTGACTTTGCCAAAATAGAAGATGCAGTTCACAATTTGAATCAGGAAAATGTCACGGCAAGGACTAGATGTGACTTGAGTCAAGGTAAGTAGAGGAATAATAAATATCAAATTCCATGAAAATTGTCTGCTTTTGTATACAAGAAATAGGCATGGACAAGAAATGGTATTAGAGTACATACAGGATATTTCTAAATTGCAGTGCACTTGTATAATTTGTCCTATGGGTCTGCCTCATCTATGATGTTGCAATTTCTAGGAGGCTAAAGATCTATGGCAAAATAATTCTACTGGACAAGTTTGCAAAAACCTACCTGTTTACTGGAAGTCCCCTCTATTTCCCACTCTTTTTCCTCAGCAAACCGAAACTGTGCAAACGAGTCACCTGGTTTGAAACACAAAATTAAGTTTATTTGCACCAAAGTCTGACAAACACAGCTACATTTCTATTTGTAAAAGTATTAATATACCAAAGGTAAAATAGCTATTTCACGATTTGACATTTTCAACATTTAAAAATGATCTGGAAATTATCACATTGTTGGTTATGGGAGTTTGTTAGGCAGTTATGTTTCCTACATACAATGACTACATTTCAGAAATATCTTATTGGATATAAGTGCTTTGAGATACCCTGAGGTTGTGTAAGACACTATGTGAATACCTGTCTTTAATTTTAAACACTGCATGCAAACAGAAGTTATCTGTCCAATTATTTTTGGTTTTCAACATAAGAGTAACAGCATGACTGATCTCACATAACACTACAGAAATGGTTAAATAAAAGTTAAGTTGCCATTAATCCCAGAGGACCATAGGGCAGTTCTCTTATTAGAGAGTGATGCTTTAACCTGAGGGTCGCCATGCCACAGGTAAAGGGAGAGTTGTGAAGGAAAATCCTTCATGTTCACCTCAGCCAGTGTGGGAACTAAATGCACACTGTTGTCGTAACTCTGCATTACAAACTAGCTATCCAGGTAACAGAGTTAACTGACTACAATAATGTATAATCAATACAAATTCTATAACTCTGCAATGTTGCTTTCCTAAAAGTTTACAGTTAAAGAAAATGTTTTTTACTTGGCTCAGAATGCCAATGCTCTAAAGATAAGGTTCAAAATAGCATATGCATAATAACAAAATGCTCGCATATTGTACAGCACTTTTCACATCTTTAACATGTCCTAAAGTGCTTCTCAGCGGATGAAATTTAATCACTGTTGTAGGTTTATTGAGAAATCACAGAGCCAATTTATCCATATCTAGGTCCAATAAATAGCAAGGAGATAAATTATTAGAAAAGCCGATAAAGTGCAGTTGGAAGAAAGACAGATGTTAGCCAGAATCATGGGAAAATTTCCACTTCGATTAGCATGATAGGATTTTTCACATCCACTTAAGAGGGCACACAAGATCCTGGTTTATCATTCCTCTCCAAAAGACATCAAACTGCTGACACTACAGAACTCTCACAATATTGAATTGAAATATCAACCTAGATTTACGTGTTCTAGTCTGTTGTTTGAATTTGGCTAGAACTCATGATCGAATTACTGACAGTAAGGTTGAGTTCACTCTGAACCATTATATGTGTCCTCAGCTTAAAAAATTAAGATCATATTGATTATTTCTTTCATTTGTCTGCATGTTCTTCCAAAATATGAATAGCATGAATTCCAAATTATCACTTAGACTGACACGTCATTAAACTCATTAGTTAAATGGCAGGGTGTCGGTTTAAATCTGAGTTTGCCAAGAGAGTTTATTAGAATTTTTTTGTGTTGTGCCTTTTATTATTTTCATATTTTAGATGGTAATATTTAAAAATGTATCAAACTTTGAGACATTAACAATGTAAACAGAATCAACATGACTTTATGAAATAGCAAAAAGCATTTACACTACTTAACAGCCATAAAATTCACAGAAACTACAAAGAAAGCTCCTGCATCACATACATTTGCTAACTGAATGTATATTTTACAATTATTAATAATTATTTTTCACATCTGCACCATGGTAATTCCTTTGGGGTTGGGTCAAGAAGATGGGTAAACAAACAGCAAGTAGTCTCATATACAATTTAAATGATTTCTGTTCTCCAAGTTCTTACTATTGAGTACAAAAGCCTGGAATAGCTTAACAGCAGAACATTCAACCAGACATTCTGTTTTCACTGCAGTGTTTTCTTATGACATTGTTTTATCCGATTCTCAGAGTCTGGTGTTTGTACACCAGCTTTTAGCATTTACAATGCTAAGTACACTTCTTATCTAAGCATCAGTTTTGCAGGTCGACAATAAGCTGGTTCCACCAGTATAATGCCAGGGCGAGGAAGGGAGATTTAGCAGCTGAAGTACCAGAAGCTGGCTCACAAATACCACTATCCAAGAATCTGAACAACACCAATATAAAATGTATAAATTGATTTTTAACAGCAGACAATGTGCAAATACGTAAGCCAGTATTTCAAGTCTATTTAACACAAACAGGAGTTGCTGGAAAAGCTCAGCAGGTCTGGCAGCATCTGTGAAGAAAAAAATCAGAGTTAATGTTTCGGGTCCGGTGACCCTTCCTCAGAACCTGTTCTCAGATGCTGCCAGACCTGCTGAGCTTTTCCAGCAACTTCTATTTTTGTTCCTGATTCACAGCATCCACAGTTCTTTCGGTTTTTTTCAAGTCTGTTCTCTTTCACAAGGGTCTATTATGCTGACAGCTCAGGTCATAGAATCACAAATGATCTGGCACTTAAATATCTAAGTCAGCTAGATCATATTTCAACTTCCTTCAGTGCTTAGTACGCCCAATTCATACAGGCAGGCACACTCTCTGGTTTATGAAGCAGTTCATATCTTTTGAGTTCAGACAAATAATGAGCACAGTCATGTTAGCCCACAGTACATTTTCTTTACATTCATTCATGGTGATGTTGTTGGCAAGGCCAGCATTTGATGCTCATCCCTAATTTGACTAACCCACAGCTCTGGGTCTGAAGTCACTTGAGGGTGAGACCAGGCAAAGGCAGAAGATGTCCATCCCTAAACGTCTTTAACAAACGTATATTGGTGACAGTCTCATGTTTCACTATGAATAGCTTTCAATTTCAGATATAATAATTTAATTTAAATCCCACCAGCTGTGCTGAATTTGAACCCACACTCTAACAGCATTAGCCAGGGCCTCTGGATTATGAATCCAGTACAATTACCATTTCATTACAGTAGTACTCACTATCCAGGCCCAGACATGAAATTTGCTACTTCAGTGAGACTGTGTTGATACTAGTCATGCCCAACAATCAGCACATCTCATTGCATTACTTGTTAAGGAGAATATCACAACTGTACTGCGAGAGGACACCTTGGATGGCTCATATAGCGAGGCAATATGGGTAGAGCTCAGGAACAGGAAGGGTGCAATCACAAGGTTTGGAATTTACAACAGGCCTCCCAACAGCCACTGGGAGATAGAAGAACAGATATGTTAGGCAGACTTTGGCAATATGTAATATTAACAAGGTTGTTGTAGTGGGTGATTTTAACTTCTATATATTGACTGGGACTCGCTTAGTGCTTGGTGCGTGGATGGGGCAGGGTTTGTAAGAAGCATCCAGGAGGGCTTCTTAAATGGTATGTAGATAGTCCAGCTAGGAAAGGGGCCGTACTGGACCTAGTATCGGGGAATAAGCCTGGCCAGGCGGTCGATGTCTCAGTAGGGGAGCAGCTCAGGAACAGTGATCACAATTCAGTAAGTTTAAGGTACGACAGATAAAGATAGGTATAGTTGTCAGGTGAAGGTGCTAAATTGGTTGAAGGGCTAATAACAATAATATTAGTCAGGAACCGATGAACATAGGTTAGAGGTGGATGTTTGAGGGCAAATCAACATCTGGTATGTGGGAGGTTTTCAAGTATAAGTTGCTGGGAACTCAAGACCGGCACATTCCTGTGAGGATGAAGGATAAGTATGGTAAGTTTAGGGAACCATGGATAACGAGAGGTATTGTGATCCTAATCAAAAAGAAAAAGGTAGCATTTATAAAGGATAGGAGGCTGGGAACACACAAAGGGTGGAATACAACGAAAGTCAAAAGAAACTTAAGCAAGGATTGAGGAGTGCCAAAAGGAGTCATGAAAAGTCACTGGCCGACAGGATTAAGGAAAATCCCAAGGTTTTTTATACATATACAAAAGAGCAAGGGGGTAGCCAGGGAGAGGGTTGGCCCACTCAGGACAGGGAAGGGAATTTATGTGAGGAGCCAGAGGAAATGGGCGAGGTATTAAATGAGTACTTTGCATCAGTATTCACCATAGAGAAGGACTTGGTGGATGATGAGTCTGGGGGAGGGTATGTACAGTTTGGGTCATGTTGAAATCAAAAGGGAAGAGGTACTGGGAGTCTTGAAAAACATTAAAGTAGACAAGTCCCTAGGGCCTGGAGGGATATACCCCAGAATACCGAGAGAGGCAAGGAAGGAAAGTGCTGGGGCCTTGAGGGAAATCTTTGTATCCTCACAGGCTACAGGGGAGGTCACAGAGGATTGGAGAATAGCCAATGTTATTCCTTTGTTTAAGAAGGGTGGCAAGGATAATCCAGCTAATTACAGGCCAGTGAACGTTGCGTCAGTGGTAGGGAAATTACTGAAGAGGATTCTTCGAGACAGGATTTACTCCCACTTGGAAATAAAAGGGCATATTAACGACATGCAACATGGTTTTGTGAAGGGGAGGTCGCGTCTCACTAACTTGGTTGAGTTTTTTGAAGAAGTGATGAAGATGATTGATGAGGGTAGGGCACTGGATATCGTCTGCATGGACTTCAGCAAGGCCTTTGACAAGGTCCCTCATGGCAGGCTGATATAGAAGGTAAAGTTGCACGGGGTCAGAGGTGAGCTTGCAAGATGGATAAAAAAAACTGGCTTGGTCATAGAAGACAGGGTAGCAGTGGAAGGGAGTGTTTCTGAATGGAGGGCTGTGACTAGTGACGTTCCTCAGGGATCAGTGTTGGGACCTTTGCTATTTGTAATATATATAAATGATCTGGTGGAAAATGTAACTGGTCTGATTAGTAAATTTGTCGATGACACAAAGGTTGGTGGAATTGCAGATAGCAATCAGGATCATCCAAGGACACAGCTGGATATTGATCGGTTGGTGACTTCGGCAAGGAGATGGCAGATGGAGTTTAATCTGGAAAAATGTGAGGTAATGCATTTTGGAAGGTCTAATCCAGATGGAAAATATACAGTAAATGGCAGAATCCTCAAGAGTACTGATTGGCAGAGGGATCTGGACTTTCACAGGTCACTGGAAGTGGCAACGCAGGTGAAGAAGGTCGTCAACAAGGCATATGGCATGCTTGCCTTCATCGGCCATGGCATTTAGTTTAAAAACTGGCAGGTAATGTTGCAGCTTTATAGAATCTTAGGCCGCTTTTGGAATATTGTGTTCAATTCTGGTCGCCACACTGCCAGAAGGCTTTGGACAGGGTACAGAAAAGATTTACCAAGATGTTCCCTGGTATGGAGGGCATTAGCTATGAGAAACTTGGGTTGTTCTCACTGGAACGACGGAGGTTGAGGGTCGACCTGATAGAGGTCTACAAGATTATGAAGGGCATACACAGAGTGGACAGTCAGAAGCTTTTTCCCAGGATGGACGAGTCAGTTACTAGAGGCCGTAGGTTTAAGGTGCAAGGGGCAAGGTTTAAAGGTGATGTACAAGGCAAGTTTTGTTTTAAACACAGAAGGTGGTGGGTGCCTGGAACTCACTGCTGGCGGAGGCAACAGAAGTTGGTGCAATAGTGACTTTTAAAGGGTGTCTTGACAAATACATGAATCGGATGGGAATAGAGGGATACGGTTCCCAGAAGGGTAGGGGGTTTTAGTTGTGACAGGCAGCATGTCAGTGTAGGCTTGGAAGGCCGAAGGACCTGTTCCTGTGCTGTAATTTTCTTTGTTGTTTGTTCTTTGTTCATTGTATCAAGCCTCCAGTTAAAAATGGAATCATAATGGAATATGATTCAATGTAAGTAATAAAATCTGGAATCAGGGGCTGGTCTCAGGAATGGTGACCATTAAATGACCGCAATTGTCATTAACAACCCAGGTGATTCACCATGCCATTTAAGGAAGGAAATCTCTCGTCCACAACCTGTCTGACCTACATGTAATTAATGCTTAACTATCACCTAATTTGACCAAGAAGTTCAGTTCCAGGGCGATAAAGGATGGGCAACAAATGTTGGCTTTGCCAGCAATGCCCTTATCCCAAGGGAGAATGAAGGAATGTTCCCTCTCACTACCTCTGAAGGCTAAAGAGTTCTGCTTTCTTGGCGTCTACTTATTTCAATTTTCTGGCCTGAACAATCAGCCAGGGGGAATTTATGCCGCACTGCTCCATTGCTTATCTGCTTTCTTTATGTCTTTGTGACCAAAACAGAGAAAGTAAGTCAGACTGTTCAGTTTCAGTACAGATCTTTGAACTTATTTTCAATTGATTTAACTGTTCTATTTAAATTGATTATTTCTGTCCTGATGAATTGATGCGTCAAGCACCAAATCAATTATCATACATAAGATAGCTTTCCGTTTCATTTTTACCTACTTGTACACAATTCACCCTGCAGTCGGTGGTTCTGTTTCTCCTCAAAGCAAACTTAGAGCAAAATACGAACACATTAAGTTTTATTTATCAATGATTTACCCACTTGTTCAAAATCCATGTTCAGATCCTGGGAAACTGATTCATTTTGACATTTATTTTCAGGATCAACTGTTGTTCCAGGTTTTTTTTTAAATTTATTGAGTCCTATGGAACTACACATATCCAATGAAGTGGAAGATAATTCAGCCACGTTCCTGACCCGTGTCTTGTGTTTAAAGGATCTGAAGAGTCAGGAGCTGAGTGAATTGAATCAACTTCTAATCTGCTCCTACAGAATACATGTATCTGCTCCAATTCTGTTTCTGGTCAATGGTACCATCCAGGATGTTGGTAGTTGGGGATTCAGCAATGGAACTACTATTGAATGGTGAAGGTAGGCAGTTAGATTCTCTCTTGTTGAAGACAGACATTGTCTAACACTTGTGTGGTCCTGATATTACTTGCCACTTATCAGACAAAGCTTGAATGTTGTCTAGACTTGTTACGTTTAACCACTTATTGCTTCACCATGCGTATTTTTAAATGAAATTGAAGACTGTGCAATCATCAGTGAATGTCCCTCCTCTGACCGGCTAATAGATGCAAGGTCATTCATGAATAGACTGAAAATGATTGAGCGTAGGGCATCAAACTGAGAAACTCCCACAATAGCATGCTGCGGCTGAGATAATTGGCTTCCAACAATTACAGCTTTTTGTCCAATGCTTGGTATAACTATATGTAGTTGAAATTTCCCACTGATTTCAGTTCTGCGGGTACCACATTGGTACCACAATGCTGCCTTGATGTCAACCTTGGTGGCTGTCATCTCACCTCCGAAATTTAGTAATTTTGGCCCATTTGGGGCAAGGCTGCAATAAAGTCTCATAGTCCTGGCAGACCCGAAATGGGGCATGCAGATAACTGTTTAGCAAGAACCATTTTCTGATATTTCAACAACACTTTCCATCATTTGTTGATGATTGAGAGTTGACTTATTGGATAGTTATTGACAGCATTATGTTTGCCCTGTTTTTTGTGGTCAAGATATACCCAGACAATTTTCTACTTTATTAGGCAATGTTTTAACTGTAGTGCAACAGCTTGGCAAAGGGCACAGATAGGGGCATGAATTTGTGGCATGAGTCTTAAGGATGATAGATTTTACTGTCTCCAGTGGAGTGAAACAAGTTAGCCAAAGTTAAGATTCTAGTGAAGTTGGAGACCTCAGAGAATGGCTACCATTTTGTTTTAATTCATTCATGGGATATGGCCGTCACTATCTAATCCAATATTAATTACCCATTCCTAATTGCCCGTAAGTAAGTAAGTGTGGCGAGCAGCCTTCTTTGAAACTGCAGTCCTGGAGAGCAGATACAGTGTGGTTAGGGAGAAATGGCAATATCGTTCCAAGTCAGGATGGTGTGTGTGGTTTGACGGGGTTCTTATAGGTGGTGCTGTCCCTATGCATCTGCTACCTTTTTCCTTCTAGATGGGAAGGTTGGCGGATTTGGATGGTGCTGCTGGATTGGTGAATTACTGCAATACATCTTGCAGATGGTACAAAAGCTGCCACTGTATGTTGGTGATGAAGAGAGTGAATGTGGAAGGTGATGGGCAGGGTGCCAATTAATGGGATGCTTTGTCTTGGTATGTGTTGCTGGAGTTTCACCCACCCAGACAAATGGAGAATATTCCATCACACTCTTGACTTGTGCTTCAAAGACACTGGAGTCAAAAGGGAAGTTAGTTGCTGCAGGATTCCTAGTGTTTGACCTGTACTTGTGGCAACAGTATTTATATGGCTGGACCATATTAGTTCTGGTCAAATGTACCACATACAATATTGATACGGGGGTTTCAGTGATCATAATGCAACTCAACATCCAGTGGCAATGGTTAGATTCTCTCTTGTTTGAGATAGTCATTCCCTAGTATGAATGTTATTTGCCACTTATCAGCCAATATTGGGGTATCGTCTGGGTCTTGCTGCATTTAGACATGGACTGCTTCAAATGTCTGAGGAGTCAGAAAAGGTGCAAAAAATTATGCAATCATCAGTGAGCATCTCCATGTTTGAACTCACTATCGATGGAAGGTCATTGGTGAAGTACCTGAAGATGGTTACACCTGGGACACAACCTTGAGAAACTCCTGCAATTATATCGTGGAACTGAGATGATTGACTTCGAACAACCACAAGCATCTTTCTTTGTGCCAGGTATGACTCCAACTAACGAAGAGCTTTCTTCCTCATTCCCATTAATTCTAGTTTTGCTAAGGCTCCTAGATGCTATACTTGGTCAAATCTTGCCTTGATGTCAAGGGTTGTCACTCTCACCTCACTCACCCAAGTTGAGCTCTTTTGTGCACTTTTGGACCAAGGCTGTAATAAGGGCAGGACTTGAGCAGGCCTGGTGAAACCCAAACTGAGCATAGTAAGATCAGACCTTTGCAAGTATTGCTTGATAGCGAAATATACGACTCCTCCTATCACTTTGCTGATAATCAGGAGTAATTGATGGAGCAGTTATTACTGGTTGGATTTGTTCACTGAATCTTAATTAAAATAAAGGCAGGAGATGATACGATGTCCAGTCCAAGTAAATTGGGAAGGAAAAATCAAAGTAATCAAATAAGGTTGACTACTGGGTTTCATAGCAAGAGATTTCATAAAAGCATGCAATTCAGAGGCACATCCTGAAATGTATATGAACTATACCAGTTATGATTCTCCTCTCCTAACTACAACTTCCACGATTAGTGCCACAGGTAACAGCAAAAATCAACGTTATTTTACTTTGTCCTGACCTATTTAAAAGGCCCTTGAGCACATCCGAACAGTTCACAAAGATGATTTGGAACAAGCAATACTTCTTAACATTAAACTTTAAATTGAGCAAGGACAGATTTACAGTGCTGAAACACACTGTCATTGTGCTAATTATTTATGCACCACTCCATACAGAGAGATGCCAAGGACATTTGCAGAAGAATGACATGCTCAACAAACACAATACCTGTCATTGACAGCTGGCTGTCTGCTGTGCAGTGTACCCATCCACAGAGTGGAGTAAATCAGTTGCACTACAGGCCTTTTTCTTCCTGCATGCTGCATTTTTAGTAACCATGTTACCATTGTACATAAAATGAAAGCTTTAGTTTTTCTTCAAGCTAGTCATCACAAGAGTTGAATGCAGTTGAGAAACTCCAAGGACAAATGCTCATGTACAAAATTTCCATCCATCCAAAATCTCCTAACTTCTGACCACACTCTAAACACTGAGCAATTATTCATCATAGCAAAAAGTTCTTTGACCCATATTGTACAGAAAGGCAAAATGTTTTTTATAATTGTCTTACTACTTATATAAACATACAGGAATATTTCAGCATTTTCGGGCGATTCTCCAGGTATCTATGTATTTAAAATATCTATTTAAAAATAATCTATTATAATGCGAAGAACAAGAAAACACAAGAGGAATTATCCCATTTAAAGGGCTCAGGGTTCAACCAACCTCATTTTCTTTTCAATTAAGCAAAACTGCCTTCATAAGACATTTCGTGTCACATTTCCTGTTGTGTTTGCTGAGCCTCAGAGTTTAAAATGAATAAAACAACAACAGCAGTGCACAGCATACGAGCATTTAATAATGTCACATATTTTATTGAGTAATGCACCCTTACTATGTCACTGCTCAGCTTAAAAATGTTGTAACCTGAGTGGCAATGGGGTATCTGGGATCAGCAGTGTATCTCCTTAGTCAGTGAGATTTAAGGATTGAGGGAAAAAAAGCCAGAGATGAGATGTAAAGAAATTGGTGAATTTAAAGTTAAGTGTGCCAGGTGAAATAAAGAAAGGAAACACCAAATTAAAACAAAGAACATAGAAACAGAGGAGGCCATTCAGCCCCTCAAGCCTATTCTATCGTGCAATGAGATCATGGCTGATTTGTGGCTCAACTCCATATAGCTGCCTTTGGCTCATATCTTTTAATATATTAGCTTAACAAAAGAAAATGGATAGGGAAGAAAATAACAATCCTATAATGTTATGTTTAAAATGTTAATAATCTCTAAAAATACTGTAATGGCTGGAGGAATAAAACTCCAAAGTTTGATTTTTTTTTCCTGAAGTTGGAATTAGAATTGCAGAAGTATAAATCACTTCAAAAAGGGTTTTTACCATATTAAGTGCAAACTCATATTTCTGCATTGTTTAATTGGCAATGAAAATAAAAATGCAGCAACTTTATGAAACTCAGGGATGCTATGGGTTTTTACAAGGCTAGTGGTGAAGTAGCAGAAATTGCCCAGCAAGTGGCAATTCAGAATGTAGGTTACCTTTTCCTTGTAACAAGCTGCAGAACAATTTATCTATATAGATGAAGATTAATTTCTGTGCATTGACTTAAAAGAAACGTGCATTATCATTGTAATACTTAGCCTGGAGTTTTTTTACTTCACAGTAGTGCCAATGAAGTGGGATATTTTGTCCTAGACGGTGTCAAGCTTCTTCAGTGTTGTTGAAGCTGCTCTCATCTGGGCAAATGGGGAGTATTTCATCACAGTCCTGATTTGTGCCTTGTAGATGAGGACAGGCTTTGGGGAGTCAAGAGGTGAGTTACTCACTGCAGTATTTCTAGCCTCTGACCTGCTCTTGTAGTTAGTGTATTTATATGGCAAGTTCAGTTGACTTTCTGGTTGATGGTAACCCTTAGGATTTTGATAGTAAGGGATTCAGTGATGGTAACACCATTGAATATCAAGGGACGGTGGTCAGATTGTCTCTTATTGGACATGGTAATTGCCAGACATTTTGCTGGTGCAAATGTTACTTGCCACTTGTCAGATCAAGCTGGATATTGTCCAGATCTTACTGCTTTGGAACAAAGACTGCTTCAGTATCTGAAGATCCAAGATTGAAGATCCAATTCAAGAGCGAACTATGTGGTAAATGGAAAAGCCCTGGGGAAAACTGACACACAGAGAGATCTGGGTGTTGAGGTCCATTGTACCCTGAAGGTGGCAACGCAGGTGGATAGAGTGGTCAAGAAGGCATACGGCATGCTTTCATTCAATGGATGGAGTATTGAGTACAAGAGTTGGCAGGTCATATTACAGTTGTATAGGACTTTGGTTCGACCACATTTGGACTACTGCGTACAGTTCTGGTCGCCACATTACTAAAACGAAGTGGATGCTTTGGAGCGGGTGCAGAGGAGGTTCACCAGGATGTTGCCTGGTATGGAGGACGCTAGCTATGAAGAGAGGTTGAGTAGATTAGGATTATTTACATTAGAAAGACGGAGGTTGAGGGGGGACCTGCTTGAGATCTACAAAATCATGAGAGGTATAGACAGAGTGGATAGCAAGAAGCTTTTTCCCAGAGTGGGGGACTCAGTTACTAGGGGTCACGATTTCAAGGCGAGAGGGGAAAAGTTTAAGGGAGATATGCGTGGAAAGTTCTTTACACAGAGGGTGGTGGGTGTCTGGAACGCATTGCCAGCAGAGGTGGTAGAGACAGGCATGATAGCGTCATTTAAGATGTATCTAGACAGATACATGAATGGGCAGGGAGCAGAGGGATACAGATCCTTGGAAAATAGGCGACAGGTTTAGATAGAGAATCTGGATCGGCGCAGGCTTGGAGGGCTGAAGGGCCTGTTCCTGTGCTGTAATTTTCTTTGTTCTTTGAGTCACATATGGTACAAAATATTGTGGAATCATTGGTGAACATCTCCACTTCTGGCCTTATGATGGAGGGTGGTCATTGATGAAGCAGCTGAAGATGGTTGGGCCTAGGACACTACCCCAAGGAACTCCTGCAGAGACGTCCTGCAGCTGGGATGACTGACCTTCAACAACCACAACCATCTTTCCACGTGCCTGGGAAGACTCCGTCCAGCAGAGACTTTCCCCTCTGATACCCACTGATTCCAGTTTGGCCAGGGCTCCTAGATGCCATCACTCCATAAAATGTGTCCTTGACACCAAGGTCGGTCACTCTCACCTCACTTCTGGAATTCAGCTCTTTTCTCTATGATTGAACCAAGGCTGCAATGAGGTCAGGAACTGAGTGGCCATGGTGGAACCCAAAGTAGGCATCAGTGCGCAGGTTATTGCTGAGCAGGAGCTCTTTGATAGCAATGTTGATGACACCTTGCATCACTTTACTGATGATTGACAGTAGACTGATGGGGCAGTAATTGTGATTCAAAATCCTTGCCATGATCTTGGACTAACTAAACAGAAGGCTTATGAAAAAGAAACTCACTTGTCAGAACTCTCCCTTGAGCTGTCAATAAGTTTAGTTTCTTTTTACCTTGCTCCCTGACACTCACTCACTCAGTTTTTCTGCAATGTCCCCAGATAACTTAAGCTTCTTGCTCCCACCTTGTGAATTTCCAAACAACAGATTACGTACCTTCTGTCATGTGAAATCACAATTTTTTCTTTAGGCCATGATTCTTGTAAGTGGCACCCATAGGTGCAAAAAAAAAGGGTAAGCAAATTGAGAAAGCTGATGTTATTGGTAAGCAACAGAATGTAGCTGCCAGTCTCAAAAGGTGGCACTGCAAGAAATATACATTTAGGAACATTCATCACATTTTTAATAATCTATTTATAAAAACTAATGCACAAAATGGAAAACAGGGGCTGGCTCCACAATACATCCCTCTCTCCCCACATGATCCCAGTGCAAACCTCCCTGTGCTCCCACTCCTCGCCCCTGTTTCTACTACCACAAGGACCCCAGCCTCTGCTTCTCCTCCTTGCCCAAACTCCACACCATCAGCACATATGGAATGCAAGGATGGATATCATTGTGCGTGTGCAGATGCTCCCTGTGGCCTGTCCTGTCACAAGACCTTGTCTATGGTCAGCACTGCTGCCTCACAGATTCCACCCTTAGGTGATTGTTTGTGTGGAGTTTGCATGCTCTTCCTAAATCTGTGCGGGTTTCCTCCAGGTGCTTCAGTTTCCTCCCACAATCCAAAGATGTGAAGGTTAGGTGGAATGGCCATGCTGAATTGCCCATAGTGTCCAGGATGAGCAGACTAGGTGGATTAGTCATAGGAAAGGCAGGGGTACTGGGATGGGGTGGGTCCAGGTGGACCCTATCTTTGTCAGTGCTGTGTATTCAGTCATGTCAAAGACAATTTTAACTGGCTGTTAGTTTCAATGGTATTCCATGACAAAGGACAAAAGAACTAAAGCAGTGATCATCTAAACTCAGCTTTCATTTATAGCAGGATGAGCTATGCACATGAATATATGGCCTGCAGTAGCCTGCCAGCTATTACTATTGGTAAATGGTCACCCCTATGCCTTAGCAGTATGTTAAGTCACCCTACTATAGATTTAGTGTTGACACATGATATGCTGTACAACAGAAAAGGTGGCAGGGCATGCCCCTCCTCATACGAGCGGGTCACTGAACACTTTGTGTATGTTCATACTCACTGCCTGCCTTGATTTAGATCCTTCCAAAATGTAGCCTAGTTCTCCTAAAAATGGTCTGTTTCATTCAACCTCAACATATAAAATGGAACTGCCATCGAGGGAGTGAATAACTTAGGAACACCATATCATCACATGTCTGCAAATATCTTAAGGTTTGTATCACATCAGGTAGACTGATGAGTTAAAAGTTAGGAACATTTTAGACATACAAACTGATTCAGCTTTGACAGAAAATTAAGCACCAGATGGAAGCTTTGGATAGAAATTGAGCTTCTCCCAAAAACCTGAACAACATCACCAGGAAACCAATCTCTTTTTTTTAAATATTCAACTTCTGTCATAGCCATGGAGCACAGAAGTGGTCCTCTGGCCAATCGACTTTGCACTAACCTATCTACACTAATCCTATTTTCCAGTGTTTGGTCCACAGCCTTGAATGTTATGACATTTCAAGTGCTCATCCTCGTACTGTCTAAAGACCGTGAGGTTTCCTTGCTCTATTGCCCTCTCAGGCAGTGCATTCCAGTTTTCCAACACCCTGTGGGTGAAAAAGATTTTCCTTAAATCCCCTCTAAATCTCCTCCCCTTAACCTTAAAATTACACCCCTTTGTTATTGACCCTTCAATTCACCCTGTCCATATCCATCGCCATCTTATACACCTTAACCAGGTGCACCTCATCTCTAAAGGAAAAAAAACCGAGCCTATCCAGCCTTTCATCATAGCTAAAGTGCTCCAACCCAAGGAACATCCTGGTGAATCTCCTCTGCACCATGTCCGGTGCAATCACATCCTCCCTTGTAGTGTGCCCAGCCAAAGTTTTATACAGATCCAATATAACCTCTGCTTCTATAATCTATGCCTCAACTGATGAAGGCTAATGCTCCATATGCCTTCTTAACCATCTTATTAACTTGTTCTGCCATCTTCAGGGATCTGTGGAAAATGTATATCTGGCTATAAAATTTGCTTAAATTGGGGAAAGAGTACAAGGGAATACAGGTGCAGATTGAAACTGATGTCAATAAATTCTTCCTTGCACAAAAACTGATCAATGCATGGGATAAGTTTCCAGTTGAGTATCGGAAATTACTGAGCAAGTATAGTGGCCATGGGGATGGTCTTCGTTTATCTCGTGCTTCAGAAACTGAAAGAATGACAACGTCACTGTGCAAAAGTGCCGTGTGATTCAAGCAAAAATTGTAAGAGTAAGGTAGGAAAGTGGAGTCATCAGATTAGCCATGATTTCACCGAATGTCAAAACAGACTCGAAACTCGATGGGTTGAATGGTTTATTTCTGCGCCAATGTCTTATGATCTTATCGGTAGATAATGGACAAAAAAGACTTTTCTTCTAAAAGGCCAACAGCTTTGTATAGATCTTCATGCAGAGCTTCTGTTTAGTTCCTTTAAGCAATTATATTAAACAAGCACTCCTTCTGTCTTAGTTAGCAGCGGTCTCACCTCTTAAATAAAACTTTTTGAATTGTATCCCATTCAGAAGACTTCAACACAAAACTTAGACTGATATTCCTGTGAATGCTACATTATTAGAGATGCCACCTTTCAGTTAAGATGTTAAGGAGAAGCCCTGTCTTCCCTCCTAGATGGATTCAAGATCTCAGAATCAGTTAAAAAAAAACTTGACATTATCACATTGCTACTACTAGGACTTTGGTATTTGCAAAGAGGTTGCCAAATTTACTAATTTACAAAAGTTATTATTCTTCAATAGTATCCTAATTGGCTATAAAGGTCTTGATATCTTATGCAGTCCTCAAAGGCTCTGTATAAATACAAGTCTTGCTTATCTGTACAACTGAGGAGTAACTACTTGGCAAACATGGAAATTCAGAGATGTCAACAATAATGAACAAGTAACATGCAGTCAGATCAAGCATTTATTATCTATGTCACCCAGTTGAACAGGGACGTTGTGCCTCTTCCAAATGTTATATATTTGAACTGACAGTGAACCTCTTTAAAATAAGACTGCAGGCTACGTCTCGGTGCAATAAGACAGACTCTGACTGAGTGATGCCACCACAAGTCCACACAGAACGCCTAAGAATCGCTTTTGACTTCATTTGAGAAGTAACCCTCAAGTAGGATTCATTGAGCTCTAAAACCAATAATCTCAGACGTCAGCAGAATAGAAATTTACTGCACCTAAGTTCTTTGTAGAAATATCAGTACAGTACTGCCTCGCTAGCACAATACATCTCTGCTTGATGTAAAATATAAAAAACGTGTTGGTGGTTTATACATTGTAATTTGCATGAAGCAAATTAGTCATTGGTTTAAATCAATGATTGTCACCAGTAGTAAATAACTGCACATAAAAAAATGGACTGATCAAAAGAGAATGGAGATAAATGTGGGCAGGTAACCAAAGCTATTTGCAGGTGCTCTATAAGTAAAGCAGCATTTAAATATTTGTTGGGAAGCACGTGCTCTTTGGCTTTTGCAAACATCGGCACACGCTAATCTCAAAACACCTCCTCAGAACCTGCAAGCCACCACAAATGAAGTCGAATAAGCAGCAGAAAGTGAGGCAACTTGAAAATGAAGTGGCAGAGTGTGCCCTCGACCCTCTAGAAAATAAACCTCAGGTGTGTGCCCACTTTGGACATTAATATGAACATCTTGCTGGAACAGCAGCAATAAACCTATTTTCTGAAGTCACAGCTAAGGTGGTTCTTTTTAATCATTCAACACAGCATAATTTTACGTTCTTTTTCCCTAACTTTCATCCTTCCCAAGAATACTAGTTCTTATCCATGTCCAGGTTTCAGCTGTGTTTGGTATTTTGCTCCTGTACCAGGACTAATGTCCGGTACCTGCCCTTCAGCTTCGAAAAAACTAACATGCTATTCAACATTGAAGGGCACTGGAGCTAGACCCAAACTTCACCAGACATTCACACATGTACACTTTCAGTGTATATAACCCCATACTATATGTATCACCTGTGATAGTGTAAACTTCAGAACTTTAATAATTGATCATAGATTGAAAGAAACAACAATAACTCTGTCTGGAATAAACTGTAAAGGATAAAGACAAACTTACATAGGAATTGAAAGCAATTATTAGCCATGTCTCAAAAACAGAGTCAAAGCTACATGAACAAAACCCTTATGACATCTACTTGATAACTGGATGCTTTATGCCACAAGAGCAAATGACTCCCCTACAGAAGACTTTAAGGAGTTAATCACAGGAAAGCTGTGTCTTCAAACAGACAATTCCAAATGTAACGAGGAAGCTGTTTCTGATAAGAAAGCTGCAGAATTGCAATACTGTGGATGAAAGAATCTAAAAAATCATCAATGATATCATATCATGAACCTGAAGGTCGTAAAATTGTATAAGAAAGCCACTCCAGAACTCTCCCTTAGCAGAACTAGAAAGAACAACACTGCACAAGGATCAAACCCTTGTGACATCCAGAGACAGATAGTGTAGGTTGGAATCGTAGCTAAATTCCATCATTAATGGCTAAGTTGAGTCGTGAGGCTTAACTTGCTTACTGGAGGTGTCTTTTTTTGGTTGCTACATGCAATACAGTTTAAATTATTGTTTCAATACTTGACTATATATGAGATTTCTTAATAAGTAGCCAAATTAAAGGCAACTTGTGGCGATTTACCCATAACACACCCTACCCCAGTGAATATAGAATGTAACATATGGTGCGTGGCAATAATGTTATTTATGGGGGGGGTGGTGGCTGGTGGGAAGAAGTAAGTGAGAATTTAAGATTTTAAATATTTTGCATATCACAATATTGTGTAGTCTCTTCTATGAATCTGACCTCAAAATTGAATAACTTCTATTATATTATAACATTTGCTTTATCCTGCCCATTGCTATTAAATAGTTAGCAATGTGATGTAGAAAATTTTTATTCAATAGTTCTTAATATCAGACCAAAACTAAAGTTTCGAATGGTGAACGTTAAGATATAAACAAGAAATGCTGGATGTACAGCTGGATAGGCAGTCTTTATAGAGAAAGAGATTTATGTGTCATCTTACACAATGACCACACAGCCAAATAAGCTTAATAAAAACCCAAAGAACTGTGGACACTGTAAATAAGGAACAAAAATGGAAGTTGCTGGAAAAGCTCAACAGCAACTGTGAAGAAAAAAACGTTTTGGGTCTGGTGACCCTTCCTCAGCCAAATAAGCTTTACAGTCAGTGAAGTACTTTTTGAAGTACAATCATTGTTATAGTATAGGAAAATGTGGCAGCCAGTTTGTACACAGCAAGCTCCCACAAGCAGCAATGTGATAACATCTGGATACATTGTTGATTGAGAGATAAATGCTGGCTAGGACATCAGGGATAACTCCTCTGCTCTTCTTCAAAGTTATGGCCAAATGATTTTTTTTTACATCCACCCGAGAAGACAGGTGGGGCCCTGATTTAACATCTCGCCCAAAACTTAGCACTTCTGAAAGTTCAGTTCTCTGTCAGCACAACCCTAGGGTGTCAGTTTTGATTTTTGTGCAAGCTACTGGATGGAGTGTCTAGAGATCATTGATCTCAAATATTATGAATCTCTATTTCTCTTGCCACTGATGTCACATGATCCAGAATGTTTCCAGCATTTCCTGTATTTTTATTAATATCAGGCTTGCACGCACGACACAAGTTATCAGTGAAATAGTCCACCGGTTTAGCCTGAAGGATTTTAATAAATTCTGTTGTACAGTTGCCCACAAACATTCTTTTAAACTTCCACACAATGGACCCTACTTAACAGTTTCTACGTAACAATGAACTTGAAACATTCAGTTACCAAATGATGCAGGGACATAACCTTTGGAATATTAACTGTTGAAGTTGTGATGCACATCAATTTGAAAAATAGTACAGGGCCGTGCCATTGGTTACCTGCCTCAGCATTACATAAATATTTTGAATCATGTCAGTGATGATACAACTATTACAGAAAAAGTCAAACACAAGAAATTCTACCTTTTCAAAAACGCCTGTATGTATTTAAGACAAATAACTTTGAACAAAGAATTATAAAGAGTACACTTTGGCTCAGAACAGTTCAAAGCTCTCTCAATTCAAAATCACTAATTCATGTTGTTACAACAGGGAATGGCCGAACCCCTCTGATAATCCCTGGTCTGTTATGGCAGGAGTAGGGGTTCCCATCTAATAATTACCCCGCTAAACTCGCAGAAAAGCTCGCCTTTCCTCTCACAACCTATTAAAAGAGTGGTTAAAAGAAAGAAAACCCCTGATCTCCATCTTACAAGTAACAAGAAACAATTTATTTATTTAACCCAACAATGAACAAAATTACTGACAAACTGACGATTCCCCCCTAGACTACTAACTACTCCCTAACTGGTCTAAATTCTAATGGAATGCTGTTTTAATAAGGACAAGTCCCACTAATATAAACCCAATTAATAAGAAGTAATAAATTATAGCTTAATCTCTCCAAGTTTGCACAGACTGTCTTCTGGAATATTCTGTTGTCCCCGCTCTCTTCACAAACGGCCTTTCTTCCGTTAATTCTGCTGTCAGGAATGTCTTATCTCTATAATTTCTTCAATGAGGACTTTGAGCTAAAATACCGTGGTACCTTTGATTAATTAGATGGGCTTTCTTTGAGAGCTGAATGTTGCTAACTCTGGCAGGTGGCAGTTGTCTCTCTTTCAGATGGCAATTGGCTCTCTCTGCTTTTCCAAATGATGTGCTTGACTTTTATTCCCATAATAACATAATCAAATTCTTGTAATATGATTGGTTTCAGGTTGTCAACACCATCAAATGTAAATTCAATTGGCTTTCTGTATCTAGGTGCTTCGTTTAAATTAATTGACCAAATTCAAACTCGTTTTCACAACATCAAAACAAGACTGCTGTTTTGCCTGCCACCTGTGAGGTATTTTTTTGAGACACTTGTTTCACATTTTGAGGTTCTCTGTACTGGCAAATTCAGTTGCTGCTCACAGACATATAAATTTCGAAAAAAACAGAAATCTCTTAAAGGAGCCACACATTTTAGCTTCCTGCCCTCCACTTCCAAATTACTCTACCCAACTTGGTAACAACGTTTATGCAGCAAATTTCCATTGAGGTATGTAGGCCAATCAAATTGAAGATTAATCAGGTGGTCAAGTGAAAGAAAATGATTGATTTAATGATGGAGTAGGCTGAACTGCTTTGATAATCTGTCCCACTTTCTTCGCAAGTACCCTTATTGGGAAACCTAGTTCCAAAATGTTAGGATGCGGATTTTACTGAACACTTTTACAAAGCAGATTTCATTTCTTGGTCTCTAAATGGATATCAATGTATTTTGAAGCAGGTTCCTTCAATAAACTACAAGTTGGTTGGATTTTGCCTGGTGTTAGAAAAGTTGGCAACCTCATTTCGCTTTAATTTTATAATTTTTTTTATATTTTATTATTCAGCATTCATGGATGAATGGCTTCATTTGAATTGAAAAGATTACAGATAAATTAAATAACTACACTGCTATTATGTTAGGATTTAAAGACTTCACAATGCAATAAAAAAGGAATACGGAAGGGAAAGAGTTTGAAGGTTGAGGTTTAGGTAATAAAAATATGAAATTCTCTTCCACAAAAGGCTGCGTATGTAAATCAATTGAAATATGGATTTGTATTGGATGGAAGTATTGTGCAGGGATACGGGAAAAAGGCAGGAGATTGGCACTAGGTAATGACTGCCATTAGATCTGGCACAGGCATGATGGGACAAATGGTCTCCTTCTAGCCATAATAATTCTTGATTCAGTAGGCAACATGTATGGATAGATTGTGAAATGTTGCAATGACTCATTTGATAGTTTATTGAAAACAGAAATTACCGCTATCATAAAATTGTTTAGTTGCAAAGTAAGTTAAGTAGTATGCTCAGTTGTTCTCATTTCCATAATTTATACAACATGCAATTGAAGAGAATGGAAAAGCATCCCAATGTTATTTTCTTCCTTTGCTATGTAGCAGTTCAAATTTATCCAAATGCAACACAACCTAAATTCGTTAACAGACCCAAGCCGGATATGACTCGTGAGGTACACAGTGTTAGCCGCTAGAACAGAGAGGTCTGATAGTATAGTATTAATATGTCTTGGGTCTTCTTCAATGAATAAGAAACCCTGATGCAGCTCATCTGTCAGACCCTTCATGAATGTTGGTCCTTGTGGGAGCCCAATTTGATGGAGTAGAGAGTTACGGTGAGGTGGGGCAGGCATAGGTCAGAAACTGCCCCGTTCTTTTCTGGAACTAGAAGAACTCCTGCTGCTTTTGGCTACACAAAAGACCACTTTGGAAGTGTGGGAGACTTCTTTTATGAGTAGTATCCAGTGGTTGGGCTGGAAATGTCAGATCAAGCTTGCGCATTACACGTTTTCACTCAGTTAAACGAATTCTGGGGTCCAGGTTTACAAACAGTGCAGAAGCCATTCAGACTATTGTTTCTATGCCGGCTGAAAAATAGCCATTGAGCCAAATCCCACTTGGTCCATTACCCTGGAGATTACAGCACTTGGAGTGTACATCCAAGTATTTTTGATATATAATAAAGCCTTCTCTCTCTCCACCCTTTCAGACAGCGAGTTTCAGCAACCGTGTCCCTTTGGTAGCAAAACAAGATCTTAACTCCCCACCGATTATTTTAAATCAATGTCCCTCTTAATGACTTTCCTCTCTGCTAATGGAAATATATCCTCCCTATTCAATCATTATAATTTTATTCACCTCAATTAAATCTTCCATCAAACTCCAAATAAAACAACTCCATCCCATCCAATCTATCCTCAAAGTAACATCCTTGTATATATCTTCTCTTTACAATCTTCAAGTATGACCACATCCTTCCTGTGATGCAGTGACCAAAACGGTTTGATTGTACTCTAGCTGTAGTCTAACCAGTGTTTTCTACAGTACTAGCATAACCTCCCTATTGGCAGTCAGGTCACAAATGGTTCCTAAGTTTGTCAATTTTTATGACAGAAGGCTATCTGGCCTTTAACTATTTATAATATCGTAAACAGACTGCCTCACCACAGCACATCCACTCATATCCCCATCTCATTCCTGCAATTTCTGCTTAGCCATATCTTTTTGATACTGGCAAGTTGCACACAGTTCAGGGGTACAACGCACTAGTTGTTAAAAATGGAACAACAGATTCAAGTCAGAATTCATTGCTTTTTAACATATTTAATGACCCTACATCACCATGGGGGTTTACTACTTACCACCGAATACACCCCGATAAATGCTGCAAGTTCAAATCCTGGAACTCCCTCCTTAACAGTCGTGTGGATGCATCTACTACCTTTCCAACCACCTACACCTCCCAACGCAACAGACTACGCAGCACTAGGAAGCTTCCCAAGGCCAATTAGAGATAGTCAATAAATGTTGACCTAGCCCAGCAGCGCTACGTCCCGTGAATTACTAAAAAAATGACCTTGATTTTCTGACATGCCCACATTTTTGTGTATTGAACATGCTCCTGCATCTGTTTTCCTTCTGTCCCTGTAAATTAAAATTCTGCCAACCTTGACATATCAAAGCTCACTTTATAAAACAACTTTAAAGTAAATAAGATTTTCATAGGATCTTAATACTGTATAGTAAAATAGCAATTTCACAACCCACCTTTAGTTTCTAGACTCGCCTTTGTCAGTGAACCCAATTGACAATTTAGTGTAAAGAAATAACGAGATTTAAATTGCAGTCCACAAGGACAGATTTTAGCATAGTGAATTTTAAGAACAGTCCATATTCAACAAGGCAAAATACAAAGTAGGCAATTTGCTACCTTTAGGTCAGGATTTTGCATTGTTGCCAAGACCACACAGATATGACCTCTTGACATCTGCAGCATTCTAGCTACAGGCCCATACATTGCTCACAACACAATCCATGCCAAAAGCGGGAGGCAAAATTCTCTCGTTGCAACAAGCAAATTACCCACACGCTTAACTTCACCATGGTGCGATACAAGGTCTGGGGGCTTCCCTGCAGGTTCATACTCTTGACAAAGGTACCATCTGCATCCATACATAGCACTCATCCAAGGGAATGTTCCTCACTATAAATGTTACATGGCTGATTTCTGAGCATGTCCTGAAGTTGTGTTTTTCTCTTGTAAAAGCAATCAGGTATTTATATTTTGTTTTATTCTTTCATGAAATGCCAGAGTTGCTAGCATTTTTTTGCCTATAACTAATTGTCTTTGAGGGAGACAAGGACTATGCCCATGTTCCACCCTGAACGTAGTATCTCTACTCTGGATGGAAGTAAATCCTTTCCAGCATTCTACAACGGAACAGATTTCGATCACAAGTTTTCAGAATGCGAACAGACTGCAGAAACAGAATCTCTTTAGATTCGAGACAGGTAATAGCAAATTAGATAGAACTAATGAAATCATGAATGTTTTTATTAAGGTAAATAAAAAGGTACTGTTTCTAGCGACAGAATGATTGATTACTAGCAATCGCAGATTCATGGCAAAAGCACTAGATGTTATATGAGAGAATACTTCCATAAAGTCATAGAATCCCTACAGTGCAGAAAGAAGCCATTTGGTCCATCAAGTCTGCACCAATGCTGCAAAGCGCATCCCATCCACACCCACCCCATCTCCATAACCCCACATTCACCATGTCTGCTCCAGCTAGCCTGCGCAGCCTTGACAGTACGGGGCAGTTTAGCATGGCCAATCCACCTCTCTTGCACATCTTTTGTCTGTGGGAGAAAACCGGAACACCCAGTGGAAACCCACACAGACACAGGGAGGATGTGCAAACTCCACACATACAGTCACCCAAGGGTGGAATCAAACCGCGACCTGGCGCTGTGATGCAGCAGTGCTAATCATTGTGTTACCGCGCTGCCCCTCTTCTTAGCAAGTTATTGTGATCTGGAATGCACTGCCTGAATGGGTTGTGGAAACATTTGTTTGTAAACCATTCGTGGCACGTGGATGTTATTGTCTGGGTCAGCATTTATTGTCCATCCTAATATATTCAATGGTAACGTGCGCAAGAAAATTCAATAAACGTATAAGTTAATAGTATTGTTTAGATGGCCTACTCTCTATTTTTGAGAATACGAGTTTTAAAACTTCAAAATGATTCAGACGGTTGCAAATTTGGCTGGAGAAAAACCAAACTAAATAAAAGTGCAAGGTGGTGACAGAACCAATTATTTGCTGTTGAAGGCAAGAATGCAAAATGAAGGACTCCTTACAATCCCTACCCATTTAACCCTATTACAGCCTAAAGAAGACACGAACAAATGTAAAATACTGGACAATCACACCGTTGTTGTCACAGACAGATCCACCCAAAAGAACTGGAACCAGTATTTTAAAGAATGTTCTGAGAATTTTGGCAGATTGCTGAGAGTGAAACTACTGTCTCCACTTCACTTTCTAAAGAAACTGGCACCCTGTTCCCACAGAAACAATTCCAAATTTTTTTTTTTATTGAATTCACATTTCACCGTTTGCCATGGTGTGATACAAACCCATGTCCCCAGAACATTAGCCTCGGGTTCTGGGTTAGTAGTCCAGTGATATTACCACTATGCCACTGCCTCCTGATATATTCAATGGTAACATGCACAAGAAAAGTGGATAATAGGGACGCATAAATTTTAAAAATAAAACTGAACTCAAAACGTTAACTCTGTTTCTCTCTCCACAAATGTGCCAGACCTGCTTAGTTTCTCCAACACCCTGTGTTTACAACATTTGCTACTGCTGACTGCATCCAAAAAAATCAGCCAGCTTTCACCCCAGGTTAAAATCTTACACCTCAAAAACAACCAAAAACTAATCTGCATGTTTTTTTTTAAATTTCCCTTTGTACTGTATACTATTAAACGCATTAAATTTTCATCGGACAATTCCTCTTGGTGAGACGGAGGCAATTCCCACACCTCAGTTTTATTAAAGTCAACATGTCTTGCCATATTGATGATCTGCAAGTGAACTTTGGGAACACTGTCCTGAGACTCTCCTTGATCACTGACACATTCATGCCATGCTTTCTGACACACACTAATCAAACGCAATGACGTATTTTCATTCCATTAATATGAAATGATACTTCTGAGGATGCTGCAGGCACTCCAAAAATCCTAGACATTCATATCATCTGCAGCATTGATGAGCTGGGAGGAGGTGCAGTAGTTTGCCTTGAATGTTATTACTTCCTGATCTATGTGCCAAAGCAATTAAGTCATCTTAGATGGCAGGGAAATCACATTTACATTTGCCGACGTGATCAAGATTGATATGATGAACCTGGCATCATCTAGTCTAAGAAATAATGATATTTTCATAATAATATAAAAATTAATGGCTTAAATATTCCATCCAGGCAAGAACTGCGTGCAGAAAGATCCATTCTTGAGTTCCAACACCAGCCAGGCTTTCTTAGGAAAACACCGAATGACATGCAGATGTTCCTTGGTGTAACCTCTCAAACCCCTTGGTGTCTCTAACTGGTATGCTACTAAGGGCTTAAAGTCTGAAACCTCCTGTCGTATTCTTACCAGCAGAACAGTCTGGAAGTTTTTGGCAGGTTTAAATCTGATGCTATCTTCACCTCTTTGGAGATGTTTATTCTGTATGGCACAGGTTTCGGTCTTGAAACCAGACTGTCAAGTGTCTTTCCACATTCTCCATGATCTCCTTCTAGTCCAACTTACCCTTCCAGAATTTAAACGTACACACTATGAACACTTTGATCTTGTCACGATTCCCACAATTACCCTCAATGTCACAGACAGTAGCACAAGTACTCTGCCAATAAGAACTGCTTATCCTCATTTTTCTAAATGCTTTAAAACCTTCAATTTCATTGCCGTTTTCCTTTTTCACAGTAGACTCAATAGCGTAATCTGTTGTGTGTTTTTGACAGGTTTAAAAGTGATTCAAAGGATCAAAGTGCCAAATCACATGCCTGAAACAATCTAAAATAACTTAAAAATTATGTCTCTGTTTCACCTTCAGCAAGTCTCTCTCTCTGTAGCTTCCAAAGTACCTCACATGCTGCAAAGATGAAGAACAGTCACACTTAGGACTCCATCAGAGTCAAGTTCTTAAAGTGCAAGAGCTGAACCCTGAGTTTTCTGTCCGAACAAGCTCTGAGACAAGGAAAGTGATTCTACACGGAGCAAATGCCACTCAGACTTTAAAATGGTGTATCTACTTTACCCACTATATAGTCCCCAGCGAGAACACTGGGGCGTCAAAAATAAGACAGGAATACAGGGTCACTGGACTAAAAATGAGCAGTCCAGTCTTCAGCTCTTGTGGGAATGTATTACTGTCATACAAAACTGTGCTACATAAGTTTTCAAAAATGCAACTGCTTTGAAGGTGCTCCAACGCCTCTCCTTGCACTTGCTCCAAAATGGTGCCGATCAGGCCATGTGACTCTAGGTCACACCTACTGCAAACTGATGTTAAATTGAAAATCTTGACACCAAACCCATATACTGGCACTATTAATTTCACAATAATGAAATGGAACTGCTTAAAACTGGGCAACCTAAAGTGCCTACTGTAGTGGACTATTCTTCCCAGTCGAATGGATTTTTAGCAAGTGTCTTTCAACTATTTAGCCTGTGGAGTGAATTATCCGAAACTATTGTGAAAATATATTGCACTAGGATATTGTCACCATGCATGTGACATTTCAAAGCTTCTGCTAGAAGTTACTGCATTAAAGGAGATGTGGCATGAATGGTTTGATGAGAAAGCAGTGTAAAGAAAAAAATGTAATATTACTCCTGAGGGTAACATCCATAGCTACTCAAGGAGCCTCGGGGTCAGAAGTCCGAACCAGTCAGAGATTTTCATCGGGTGCAATCCCAGCACTGAGGTTGAGTTCACTAAACTATGCAATTTTAGATGTGCTAAAGTTCAATGGTATAATACTCCCGCCCTAATTAAAAATAGCACATTACTAACACACACAGAAGATCTCAGAACAATTTAAAACAACTGCCTCCAAATTGCTGGTGTCAGCACAATGGGTAGCGTTCAGGTTCCCGAGCCTGTCTGCTCCGGGCCAGCACATATTTCTCTTTCTCACCTTTCTCGTCTCTATCTTTCTCTTTTTATCTTTTCTTCATCTTCCGTGGCGTGGCAATGCCCAGAGCGAGACTCCTGACCATGACAGGCCTGGAGCGTGGACTCAGCATGTCATCATCTGTGGTGGTGGTGCCCGGTGTGGGTTGCTATGGCAGAGGCTGTGACTGGAGCAGGGACTCTTGGTTGTGGTAGGCCTTGAGGCCTAGCACACCCTGCAGAAGCCCGGTAGCTCTGTTTGAAGATCCGTTGTACAGAAGATGAACTCTACTTATGTAACTTATTTCTTGTAACTCAAAATGGCATCAGATTGTGGTGACAAAACACTTTTCACTGTATCTTTCTTGATATAGGTAACAATCAATAAATAAATCATAACTTTATCTACGTGCTTCCTGACTATTACAATTCAGATGTTCAGAATAAATTCTGAAAGCAAGGGTTCCCAAATTATGAGTTGTGATCCCCAGTGGGGTTGAGAATTTGAGTTCATGAGGTCCAAAGCGTCAAGGGTGATTATGAAGCAGAGATTGAGATTTGATATTCTTGGTATCAGTTGACAGACCCCTTCAACTGTGAGAGATTTATTTTTGCTTGGGTCCTGTAATGAGGCCAGAAACCTCACGATCTTAAGAAGTATTTGGATGAGCACCTGAAATGTCATGAAATCAAGGCTTTAGGCCAAGTGTTGGAAAAGGAGAGCTAATGTAGATTCGGAGCCGTTTTATTGGGCTAAAAGGCTTTTCTGCACTGTATGATTCATTGTACTGTATAATTCTAAGGTAACTCAATGAAGTCCGAAGAGATAGTAAGAACTGCCGATGCTGGAGTCTGAGATAATGCAGCATGGTGCTGGAGGAACATAGCAGGCCTGTCCATCTTCTCTCCCACCTATCTGCTCCTCCCACCTCACTGACCAACCTGCGCCATTGCCTATCTGCACTCACCTATCACCACCCCACCTACCTTCCCCACCCTTCCTGTCTCTATTTATTTCTGAGCTCTCTTCCATCTCCCCATTTCTGAAAGGCCCTGATCCAAAATGTCAATTTTCTTGTTCCTCTGATGCTGCCTGGCCTGCTGGGTTCCTCCAGCTCCACACTGTGTTATCAATGAAGTCTGAAGCCCAATTACTAACGCCATTACAGCCTGAAAATAGTAGATGTAGAATAGTAGATTTTTCTGCTGGCATGCCTGATGTTTCAACCGTCAACCAGTTCAGTGACTTGTCCCTTACCAGCATCTGGGTAACACCAACAGTGCATTACAACAGAATAAAGGTTTGAGAAGTACTGCCCTAAGGCAAATTCCTATATGGCACTTCAGGAGAAAGTTTAAAAAATCAAATACAGGCAAACTTTCTTACAGACAAATGTATCCGAGGAGAACTGGCAATCTAATAGATACAGTTTATATGCTAATAAGTGCTGATTAAATTTACAAATAATTCAGAAATTATAATTTCATAACTATTATTACTCTGTGCACTCCATCACGGATGAGTATATTAAACCCTGGGCCACACTTTTGTTCTATATTACAATATTTCTTCGCCACTTCCCAGCTATTAAATTTAATTTCTTCCAACCAATAATATAAACAAATATATTCTCAACAAGGCAACTGAGAAAATTGTAAGACCTTTTGTAATGAACATAACGAGGAACAGGGAAATGATACATTGCGAACAAATAAACATTACTGATCACACCTGTATCCGGCAGGTTGTGTACGCATGCAAAAGACGACCTGACAAATTTCCAGACTAGACCACAGAAGCCTCTCTCACTTATCTTACTGCTGCCATGACATCTGTTTAATTATGCAAGTAGATGTCAGACAGCTTCCAGAGAACCTTGTTTTAATTTGATTGCTTTTCATAAACTTTTATTGCAATATTTGTAAATCAGTTTTTAACAGATCAAAGCGCTTTACAGCCTATTTTGATTTTGAGCACAGATCATAAAAAAAATGACATTTAAGACTTGTTTCAACTGGTCTACTCCCAGTGGATACATAAAACTGGAAGTAGCACAATAATTGAAACATAATAATTTCAACATATACAGGCTTCATCGTCAGGCCAGATGGTTTCAAAACTAACAGAGAACAGTGCTAAAAAAGAAAGATTCAGGGGAGCTTGTGAATAGAATTGTTAGTTGTGAAGTACAAGTCTTCTATAATGACTACAAATTAACATTAACAAATATAAATTACTAATTTTAACTATTATTTACCACTTATTTCATCATACATTTTTAGGAGGAACAAATCAAGTAAACCTGACCCTACATCAGTAACCTCAACACATACCAAATTCCAGCAATTAAGAGTATAGCTTTCAATTAATTGAATGCACTGATTGGTTCCTATGATGCACAAACACAGAAATAATAGTTACAGAAGCCAGAGAATTAATATTTCTTTTAGTTCAACAACAAATAGCAAGGGAATTAAGACTCCATTAAATATTAGGTCAAGCTTATGGATGTTAGACAAATTAATTATAACTGCTAGCTAGACATAAAATATGCAGTTTGCTAGTAATACAGAGTACTAATTTATTGTTAGTACTAGTAATAATAATCAACCACAAAGTTTTTTAGATGTTAAGTAAAGAAGACATTCTGTGTGGTAACTACATGAATTACAGCTGGGTGGTTGCAATTGACAGGCATTACAGTTCAAGATTAGTCCACTCTGGAAAAAATGGAAACACAGTCCTCTCATGACCACCAGATGTCTCAAACAGCGTTACAGTAAACAAAGTACTTTTTGAAATACATGATTATCACCTGAGAATTTGTGCACAGAACTGCCCACAAGCAGCAATGAAATAAGGACTAGACCATTTGTTTTTGCAATGTAGTTTGAGGGATAAACGCTGGTCAGGACACTGGGAGGAACTCCACTCCTCTTCTTCGAAATAGGAATAGAGCCATGTAATCTTTAATACCCACTGAAGCAGATAGTTGGGCTTAGTTTAACTGCGTCCAAAAGACAGGACCTCTGACAGCACAGCACTCCCTCAGCGTTTCACTGAAGCATCTGCTTTGATTTCTATGCTCACATTCTGCAGTGCAACTTGAACATGGAACCTTGCAATTCTGAAAGAAGAGTGCTACCAACTTGACCACAGAACAAACTTGGAGTCAGTTGGGTTGGGGAGTGGAGTTAAATAACATGGATTCCCACAGGTGAAATGGTGGGTCGCACTGAAGAATCGAAAAGGAAAAGTGACGCTGTACAGAAAAGTATCTAAGCTGGCAGAATAGAGCGCATGATGCAGAGATTTAGTGGCATCCATAGATAATTAGTGATGACAACTGACTGAAAAATTAATTAATGCAATGCTTCATGTCAAAATAGATTGTAAATTTTACCAAGAATGAGTCCAGAAAGTATAATTGCTATTCATTCTATTCAATATATGTGAATGTGACTTATGCAAAGAATTTCTGAGGAAAGAGTACTGTGATGGAAACAAAATGTGTTCTAAAAGACATTAATTTTGACATGTGCTACATTTGATTGCTCCAGTTCAATCATAACATAGCTATGGCACCTTACTGGTGAGGGAACTCTTTCAAACGGCTCAATAAATTATGCCTTTGATAAATGCACTTTTTTTAAGCAGTGATCAGACTTCCTTTTACTTGGTGCTTTATGAAGATCCACATTTTTTTCAACAACAACCAGGAATGGTCAATAAGACATGGCGCACAGTGATTCATATAGGACTGGCCTTGTATTCCTGAGGCCTGGATTAATGGTTAAAAGGTATGAGTTCAAACCCCATCACAGCAACTGGGAGCTTTGAATTCAGGTAATTAAAAGATTAATACAAAATTAAAAGTTAATACAGGGCCATTGTGGTGCAGTGATAGTGTCCCTATCACTAAGCTAGGAGGCCTGGTTCTAAGTCGCATCTGCTCCAGCGTGCAACTGGTGTGTAATAACAACTCTGAACAGTTTCTAATTACTCTATCTGAAAATCTTGTATGGTTACCATGCAACTTTTGACTGTCAGTAAATCAATCTAGTTCATTAATGTGTGAGCAAGCCATTCAGTTATATCAACCCTCAACAACAAAGTATAATAAAACCAGACGGAACCACCCATCACCAACCTAGGTGTGAATTTCGACGCAAGGATCTAGCATAGTCGATCCAGTATTCTCCTCATTAATTGTTTCACAATTGGGAAAATTATCTCGCAGATCTGCCAAACAACCAGCTAACATACTCATGTTCATAATTGTTTAGTAGTACAGAACTTGAGTATTGCTAGAATAAGACACATTTTGTCAAAGCTTTTTGTCTTGTACATACCAGGATAATTCACAAGAATACCAATTTAAAGGGAAAACCATGGTCTATACCGCATGAGAGGAGAATGCCGCTAAGTTGGCAACAACACTGTGATTGTTGGAGGTCCTGCGAGGAGTTAATGCTATATAGGATAGAATAGTAATTTATCATCACTTGTATTTTTTGCAAAGACAAGTAAAAAGTGGTTAAGTCGCCATTTGGTGCCACCTGTTTTAATAACAGAAGGCATAGTTATGAAAAAAAAAACACAAAAAATTAAGACAAAGTTCATCTTAGTTCAATTCACATCTCCTGGTGGTTAGCACTGCTGCCTCACAGCACCAGGAACCTGGGTTCGATTCCACCCTTGGGTGACTATCTGTGTGGAGTTTGCACATTCTCCCTGTGTCTGCGTAGGTTTCCTCCCACATTCCAAAGGTGTGCAGGTTAGGTGGATTGGCCATGTTAAATCGCCCCATAGTGTCCAGGGTAATTTAGGTTAGGTGGGTTCGACATGGAAAATGCAGGGGTAGGGGAATGGGCCTGGGTGGGATGCTCTTGGAGGGGCGGTGTGGATTTGTTGGACCAAATGGCTTATTTCCACACTTAAGGGACTCTAAGACAGTACCATACAAAGCTGACAAAGCTGGCACTGAAGTGGAAGACCGCCACGCTGGACCGCTGGAATACCGGGTCAAAGGCTACCACCAAAGCAGTCCATCTATGCCACAAGACTCCACAGACTCCTTAAGACTCTCAGATCCCAGGCCAGAAAACGTCACAGAAGTTGGCCAAAGGAATCCTGGGCCGCCGGATGATGAGCCGAAACTGTCGCCAACCCAGACTGATGGAATCCCGGGCCGTGCCGCCAAAGACGTTGAAGCAGGCCACCAGCGGCATGGCTACAATGGCCACAAGGAACCACCACTGTTGCCACAGCAGCCGCCCAAAACACGCCTCCAACACCAAAAGCACCAAAAGAAGGTAAGATGCTAACATTAACACATGGAAAATACAATTTAAAAAAGGGATGTGGCAGGCCTGGAAATCAGAAAGCAGACAGGCTCAGAAACCTAAACACGTTCACCCTATCACCTTCATTTTGGATAAATATTTATATGATAATTAACAGTCAGGCATTGTTTAAATTTCAACCATACAGGTTGATTTTAATTGGTCAGGGCACAGCTCTGGGAAATGATCCAGCAAAAGACTGTCAACTGTTTTGTTGAGTTGAAGCAGGCACAATGCTTGTACTCGATCTTTTTGCTTATAAAGAACAGGGCCTTATGAATAAATACACGTAGTTTTCAATATATGCAAGCACACAATACTAGAAGCGTGACACTGGTTTGGAAAGAACAAAAGCTAAAGTTGCCGGGAAAAGCTCAGCAGGTCCGGCAGCATCTGTGAAGGCAAATCAATTAATGTTGTTTCGGGCCTGGTGAACCTTCCACAGAACTGGTTTGGAAAGTGTGTGACGGTAAAGCATTATGCTAACATAGCTCACTTATTTCTCAACATGGATTCCTTAAATTCTCTTTCACAGCCTTGTTTCTGGAGCTCTTAGTGGCATTAAATCAGTCAGGGCTTCTTTTCTCCCGCTCAGACTTCTGAACATTGCTAAATTGCACTGCTGCTCTTACAAGCTTTTGCATGATCTAGTTTCTATCTGAAGGAAATCTATGCTCTCACTAATCTTCTAGATCATTGTCAGTTTCCACTGTCATCTCCCTGCATCATAGGTCACATTAACGTTGGGAAATAGCCCAATTTTTTCCTTTCCCCTATATTTATTTTTCTGAAGCAGTGATAATTCATATCAAGGTTTTCGTTGACATCTGATTTAAACGCACATAAACACATTTCCAGACACCCATTTATTCATCACTCTCAGAACTCAAAATGAAACCAAGTCTTTGCCTCCCTAACCCACACTACATAGAAATAATATCAAACTTAAAGCTATATGTGGTTCAGTCCACTTTCGTATCCAAATTTCCAAAGATTAATAGTAAATTATGAACCTTCATCACAACTTATGAAACAATGTTAAATATCCCATGCATAGTATTAAATGGGCTTATCCAGCATATGTACTCTTTTAATTCTGATTATTGTAAAATACATTTCAAAAAGCCTGGGTCAAACAAAAAACAGACCGATTATCAGCCAAATAATGAAAAAAAACACAATAGCCAGCACACTGAAACTGGAGATGCTGACAAAACAAGCAATATTATCAAAGAGGCATGAGCAATGCTAAACTATGCTAGAATAAATTTATTTTGACAGTTCTATTTCAGCCTTGCACCATGCAAATGTCATGTCACTATTCCCACAATAGAGAAAAGGCAAATTAGCAAGTTGCACACTGAGATACAGAATGAAACAATTGGACCCTCATCAAAAGGTCTTTCAGACTCTGGAGCTGGCAAGTTATTCTAATGACTGATGGAAAGTATCTCGGATGCAAGCTTTTCTTAATTAAGATAGAAATTATAGATACCATATAATGTTTCCAATGTCAGATACATTAGGGACATTTAAACAACTCTTGGATAGGCACATGGATGATAGTAAAATGAAGGGTATGCAGGGTAGTTTGATCTTAGAGTAGGATAATAGGTTGGCACAACATCATGGGCCGAAGGGCCTGTACTGTGCTGTACTGTTCTATGTTTTATGTTCTATAACGTGAATACGAGTTCATAATAGCCAGGTCACATCAAGTCTTGAGTATTTTTTTAAAAATCTGGTTTCATTTTCGAAAAAACTGATTATTATGTATTGTGTATTCAAATAACTCCCATTTACAGAAGTATCGCAAAAGTCCTCATAGCTAAAAAATTTGTAAGAGGTATTAAAATGCATTTGTATGAGGTTTCTGTTTATTTAATAAGATTAATAGTACTAGTACACTTGATTAAAGTAATAACTGCATTATAAAAACATTACCTTGTTTTACTGTTTTAAATGTAGCGATGTACCTCAGAGTGCAACTTACTGTTTTAGAGTCATAGTCACACATGGAAACAGGCCCTTTGGACTGACCAGACAGCCCAAACTAAATTAGTCCCAGCTGCCTGTGCTTAGTCCGTTTCTTATTCATGTACTTATCTAAATGTCTTTTAAATGTCATAACTGTTTCGGGATCCACCACTTCCACTAGAAGTTCATTCCATACACGAGCCACTCTGCAAAAAAAAAAACCCAACCCTCGTCATATTTAAATCTTTCTCCTCTCACCTTAAAAATATACCCCCAGTATTGAAATCCTCCACCCCTTATCATTAACCTATGAATACCCCTCACAATCATAGTTATAAAGTGACCTCTTATAAAATGACCCCTGAATCTCCTACGCTTCAGTGAAAAACGTCCAAGCTATCCAGCCATACAACTCAAAGTATCCATTACTGGCAACATCCTGGGTTCCTTCAGAACCCTCTCCAGCTTAATAATATTCTTCCTGAAATAGGGCGATAAGAATTAAACTCATGGGGAGGCCTCAGCATTATCCTGTACAACCTCAACAGGACATCCGAACTTCTATATTGAAAGGTCTGAGCAATGAAAACAAGCGTGCTAAACATCTTCTTAAGCACCCCATCTATAGGTGTATAAAATTGAAAGAATTATGTACTTGAACCCCCAGGTTTCTCTGTTCTACAACAGTACCCAGGGCCCTATGTTTAATTGTATAAGTCCTGCCCTTGATTGTTTTACCAAAATGCAATACCTCCAATTGACCCAACTGATCAAGATGTCTTTGTAATCTCAGATAACCTTCTTCACTGTCCACTATATCACCAATCTTGGTGTCATGTGCAAACTTACTAACCATGTCTTCTATATTCTTATCTAAATCATTTATGTAAATGAAAAACAAAAGTGGACCCTGCATCAATCCTTGTGGAACACCGCTGGTCACAGGCCTTCAGTTCAAAAAACAACCCTCCACTATCAGAGATAAAAGGTACTGCAGATGCTGGAGAATCCGAGATAACAAGGTGTGGGGCTGGATGAACACAGCAGGCCAAGCAGCATCATAGGAGCAGGAAAGCTTGATGTTTTGGGCCTAGACCCTTCAGAAATGAAGCCATTTCTGATGAAGGGCCTAGGCCCGAAACGTCAAGCTTTCCTGCTCCTATGATGCTGCTTGGCCTGCTGTGTTCATCCAGCCCCACACTTTGTTATCTCAGACCCTCCACTAACGCACTGTCTCCTGCCCTTAAGCCAATTTTGTACCCAATTGGCAAGCTCAACCCGAGTCCTATGTGATATATCTTTACCAATTAGTCTACTCCACTGGGACTTCCCTGGGACTGACCCAAGCCAGCCATTTTCCAGTTGAAAAAATGTTGAGCCAATCTAGGTGAACCTTTCTCCATCAATTGTGCCCCAATAAGCTTCGGCCCAAGTCTCCTACTTATCAGTGGTAACTGCACCAACTGTTTCCCATAGGAGACCAGAACCAACGTTGTACCCTTAATCTGCAAAGGCTCCCCAGTGTATGTTCTCAATCTGGCTGAGATCTTGTGTAAAATTAAGGGTTGGCACCCCAAGTGAATCTTGTTAAAGACAGGCTCTGCAACCACAGATACAGTTGCACTGGTATCAACCTCCACGGGAACTGGATGACCATTTAATCAAACACTAATTTTAATCGGTTCCAATTTGGATGTTGCTAAGCAATTTATTTGCTCCAACCCACACGTAGGACTTTCCAGGGCGTGCACTCTGCTGGGTACCGGCCTCCAATTTTTCTTACTCAAGTCAGGCCTTATAGGACTCCTTTGCTGACTCAAGTCCGCCTACCAGCAGCAACTACGATGGCTTGCCAGCCCAGATCCTGGACAATGTTTTAGCCAATTGGCCGAGGCTTGGCTTTGTTGTGGGGTTTTGCTGTGGGCTGTCCCAGGGTTCCTCTGCTCAGGATATGCCTTGCCGCAAGGCTCTGTGACTTCCTACACTCAACTGGTGTTCCCCAAGTTCAGTCGGATAGGTGAGGGTTTCCACTTCCATTGGGATGCCCTGTGACTCCCATGCTCCACTTGCCGCATTTTCTGATGACAAAGCCAGTTGTAGTGCCTGTTTGAATCCAGCTGAGCTTCAGCTAGTAGGCACTTCTGCAAAGTTACATCATTAATCCCACGTACCTAATGGTCTCTCAGCATCTCATTCAGTGTTAACACAAAATCTCATGCCGCTGTTTATATCTGTCAGCCAGGGCTTCCTGATTGGCCCAGGTTAACAAACCAAATCAAGGATCTCATAGTCAATGAGGTCCACCCAGTTCCAATCACTACACAGGGATTTACAGGTGTACTTTATTTATTTGTAAAATAAAACCAGAACGTGCAAGCCATAAGATGTAGGACAAGTCAGCCATTCTGCTCAGTGAATCTGTTCTGCCTTATAATCCGCGACTCCAGTTTCCTGCCTTATCGCCATGACCCTTTACTGATTAAAAATCTCTCTAACTCAGTCCTGAATATACTTCATGACCTAACCTCAACAGCTCAGAGATAAAGATTAGTCCTCATCTCCATCTGAAATGGACAACTCATTTATTTGTGGCTCTGCTCCCTGGTCCTGGATTCTCCCAGGAGTGGAAAACAACCTTGCCACATCATTCTGTCAAGCTCACTAAGAATCTTGCCTGTTTCCATCGGGTAACCTCTCATTCTTCTAAACTCCAATGAGTACAAGCCAAACCTACTTTGTTTCATAAAGAGAAATTATCCTTCCATTCCCAGAATCAGCCTAGATAATCTTATCTGGACTGCTTCAATGTCAGTAGATCTTTGCTTAATTAAGCACTCCATAATTTGTCACAGTCTTCCTATTGTGCTCTGATGAGTGTCTTGTATAGGTTCAGCTAGACCTCCCTATTTGCACACTCCATTTCCAATGATATCCTTTTAAGGATAATAGTCCTTTTTCCCTCCCACTGAACTTTGATGCCAGCTTTTTGTGATTTAGGCAGACAAATCCCACATCCCTCTGTATTGCAGTTTTCTGCAGTCTTTCTCCATTTAAATAAAACTCAGCTCTTCCTGCCAAAGTGCAAGATGTTATATTATCCCACACGATATTCCAACTTTCAAGCTTTTGCCTACTCACACAACCTGTGTATATATCCATCTGCAGATTCTGTGCGTCATTCTCATTCTCATTGCTTGCCTTCCCACCTATTTTTGTGAGATTTGCCAACTCAGTAATAGTACTATTATGTCCTCATCCAACTCATTAATATGTATCGTAAATAATTGTGGTCCCAACACTGATCCCTGTGGCACTCCACCAGTTACAGGTTTTCATCCTGAAAATATCCCCTCTATCCCAACTCTCTCTTTCCTCCCAGTTAACCAATTTTCTATCAATGCCTCCAAACTACCTCCAAACCACCTCATTAATTTGCCTCATGTGCAATATCTGAATCAAATGCTGTTTGGAAATGGAAACATATTAAGTCTACTTGTTCCCCTTTATCTATCCTGTTTGTCACTGAAATAACTCCACAGAGGCTGGTACCCTGTCATCAGGTCACCCATTATTTACACATGAACACGCCTTGATTATAGTACTGCCTCATACAAAGTCAAGTACCAGGGTATCAGTATTTTTGACACTCAACTTTTTAATGCCAGCCAGGACTCCCTGGTTGGACCAGATTAACATACCCAATCAGGGCACTCATATTCCGTGAGGTCCAACTGACTGACCTCATTACAATCACTACAGTTACCTTCTCGAAGAACTGTAATAAATTTGTCAGGCATGATTTCTTATTCATGAAGCCATGCTGACTCTACTTAACGTTATTATACATTTCTAAATGCTCTGTTATTATAACATTTATGACAGACGCTAACATGTTCCCAATGACAGATGCTAAGCTACTTTTTTTTGTCTCCTTTCCATTTTGAATAAAGAGGATACATTTGCAGTTTTCTAATCCTCTGGGACTTTTCCAGAATCTAAGAATTCTGAGATCATTACTACCGGTGCATCTACTATCTCCATAGCTACTTCTTTTTGAATCTTAAGATGCAACTCATCAGTTGCAGGGGATTTGTCAGCCTTTAGCCCCATTAGTTTCCCCAGTACTTTTTCCTCACATACATTCCACCCAACCCACCCCGGCTGGGCTCCTTGATTTTGTATTTTTCTAATGCCATGAAAACTGATGCAGAGTATTTATTCAACCCCCCTTCCATCTTCTGGTTTCCTATTATTATTTCCCCAGCCTCCTTCTCTGAGGGGCTTATGTTCATTTTAGTCTCTGTTTTCCATTTTGTTTCTTTAAAGAAGCTCTTATTGTCCTTTCATTACTTTTTTGTTTACCCTCATTTAGTTTATTTTTGCCCACAATTTTTGGGTCATCTTTTGTTGGCTTTTAAATCTTGCCCAATTCCTCCCCACCACCACCCCCCCGCCCATTCTCCCACCACCCTCTCACTCCCCCCAGACCCAGCCCTATGACCCTATTTTTGCTGTGTTCTTACGCTAGTACACTCTATCCCTTTCAGGTCAACTCTGGATTTCATTATCATGCTAACTGCCCTGCAGTGTCACCATATCCTTTTGCTTTGTGGCCTACATATACTCCCACCCAATATTGCCCCCCCCCCCCCCGTTAATTAGCTGAAAGCCCTCTCAACAGCCCTAGATATTCAATTCACCATGACATGGGTCCCAGCACAAATTTTCTTGCCCTTTTGCACCCTTTCATGAATGGATAATTTCTTCTGAAGAAAAAGTCTTTCCACGCATTTCTTCAATTGCTACATTCCATGGTAGATAAAGAAAGAAAATAACTGTGTATGGGTGTGAAGTGCCTGTGGGAGGACAGGAAAGGTGTGTATGATTTCTACTATCTAGTGCACTAAGCAGAAGACATTCCATAGCCAGAGGTATTAGGGCATTAAATTCAAAAATGAACTCTGCCAAATCCAAAATCTCTTTCTAGTACTCAGTTTGATATTAAACTTTCCTGGCACCTTACTGCTGGAAGCTGAAGTAGTTATCTATGTCATGTGCCATCAACCAGGCACTGCTCCAAATTCATTGAATCTAAAAGGTTTTTGAAAAGCCAGCTGCAAACACGGAAAAGCAAGTGATGTGGAAAAAGATGGTAGCAAAAACTTAAATAATAAGTAATAAAAATTAACCTACTTTAGAAAATCACACTTTTTGAATGTTAGCTCAAAACTGAATCTTCCTTTCTTTTACAATTTCTTCTCAATTCTCTTGGGGTTGCCACAATGCCAATCGGTCACCCTTCTCCAGTTCCTCCTTTCAGTCATCCATTTTTTCCCAATCCCATGATGTTTACACTTGCCACTGCATCTTTCTATCTGGTCTTAAAGCTTCCTCTTCTCCTTTATCCTGCTAGTCCCATCTCCAGCACTCAACACACATTTCTTCTCTCTCCACAACAGGGGACCATACCACTTCAATTTCTTCTCAGACATTTTCTTAGATACTCCCACAATGCCGACTGATCCCCTGATGCGGCAGTTCCTGTTATTGTCCTTTCTCATTATTCCACATATCCATCTCGGTATACGCATCCAATTAGTATCTAATCATTAGTCCTCTCTTTTTGACATTGAGGGTGGAACAATTTGGTTTAACAAGACCAGTCTCATAACCGTGTAAAAGATTCTTGCTTTTGAATTTGGTGATAATTTTCTATAACATAACACTACATTTCTTTCTTCCAACTATCCCAATCTAAGCTAATAAATTACTTAATTTCCATTGCTATACTTTGATCTTCTGTAAACACTAACCTCCGATATTTGAAGCTACTCAGTTTCTTCAAGTCTTCACCCCTAACTCTTTGATCCCCTTCCTTAGGCTCAAACTGACAGTCTATAAATTGAATCTTTGGCCCACTGACCTTCACATCCCTATTTTCAATTGCTTTTCTCCAACTGAAAACTGAATACTGAATATTTATGGTGAACATTGACTGCAACTGTTTTGAATATTATTCTATCACACTATTCAATAGAATTATCAAGTCACTTACAGGCACAGCTCCCAAGATTCCTCAATGTGATCTGTAATGCACACTGAAATTGTTATTAAATTTCCCTAATCTCTCCTAAAAAAAAATCAATTTGACCTCCCAGATCGCTCTAATTAAACGCACTCTTTTGCGAACGCAAATATTTCAGATGCATAAAATCCAAAATAACAACAGTAAATACTCAGCAGATCAGATAGCACCTGTGGTCAGAGAAACATAACATAATATTTCAGGTGAATGAGCTGTCATGAAAACTGGACGAAGTTAGAAGTGTAAACGTTTTTAAACAAGCACAAAGGCAGAGAAAAGGAATGGGGAGAAGGGAGGGAAGAAAGAGAATTAAAGGAAATATATGCCAAAGGTGGAAGGCAGAAATGACTAAGTAGCAAACTGGAGAGTGGTGCAAAACAAAAGGCAGTGGAAACAAGAAAGGCAAGGCAACAAGAAAGGCAAGGCAACAAGAAAGGCAAGGAAACAAGAAAGGCAAGGAAACAAGAAGGTCAGAGGACTGTATGCGAAATTCAGAACAATTGACTGCACCTGCTGTCCAACAATATGGTATTGGTTACAGACTGAAGTTGTTGAAAACAATGTTGAGTCCAAACAACTGCAAAGTGTCTAGCTGAAATACAAGATACTGTTTGTCCACCTTCTGTTGAACTTCACTAGAACAGAGTGGATGGCAATGCTCAGAGCAGATGTGGCAAAGGGAATTAAAAAAAAAACTTAACATTGCCCAGCTAACTGCCTTTTAAGTTCAGCAACGTCTGGGTATCACAGTTCCCCTTCCAAATTTACAGTGTGTGCTCAGCTGTGGCATAATTTGTTGGACGTGAAAGGGGACAGGTGCTCACTTTTAATGCACTGAAACTAGTTTCTGTGTACAGTTGCAAGTTTAGATTTAACTGAATTAGGGCTTCTTACAATATAGAGTCAACTAACTCAGGATGCAACAATAGAAGTAAACTTACCTTTCTCGCATTAAGTGCATTCTTATAATGTAAAAACAAGGAGTCAACATATTTGAATCTCAAGCATGAAAGTGATTCTGATTATCATAAATACATGATTGAATACTAATCCATTGTATGATCAGGTAACAGAACTTAAATGAATCTAAGCCATATGTCTCCACAGCTCTATGCAAAAGTAAATTACGACATAGTTCTAAAACATAAGTCAAGTTTAAAAGTATTTCCTAGAAAAACGTCCCTAGCACTCTCGACTCCAATCAGCCATCTTAGCACCGGCTGCAGATCATCTAGCTCAGACAGGACAAGTTGGAGAGAGAGAGAGAGAGAGAGACATGATGCCTTGTGCCATTTCTAAATGATTATTTTCACTTAATACCTGAATTTAATAACAGTCAAAAGCTGACACATTCAATTATAAAAGGTAGAGCAGAAACACCACAAAGAATCTCAAAATTATAAGAGGGAAATATTTAAAAATAAACAATGTTAGGTCTGCCAGCTACAATTTAAATTAATTCTTTACAAAAGATCTTTTCAAGTGCAAACAAAGGGAAAAAAATCTGTACCTATAATATTAGTTGCTTTGCTGTTTAGCAGACATTGCTATCTCTCAGACACAGCAATTACTTGGTTTATTATGTACGAAAGCATCCATCATTGCCTGAACTGAACAGCTCATATCAGCAGGGTCTTGATGCCATTTTCATTGCATCAAGAGACTGAGAAACATCTTGCCCTTTTAAGACTTTTTTTTTTCCATTTTTCACATGACCAAATGTTATACAAATGTACTTGATGGAATCTGCAACAGTGAACATGGTGCACATGCATCTCCATTCCGTTCTGTCTCTTCAACCTGAAAATGCAAAGCTGTAAACTTCCAACAAAGCCCTGTGGTTGGATCTGGTGTGCTGATAAGTATCAGGCTTTAATTGCTAAAGACAATGGTAACCAATAGAGCAAACAGGGTCTGGAAAGCGCAGCACGTGAGCTGCTGCAATAGGTGACTTTTTAAAAGATTGTCATGAACCTTGGAATTGTTTCAGGTCAGTTGATCTGGCCTTGTGGTGTAAATACAAGTAACAGCTTTTAATTTTCTACCTGTCAAGGCTGTTATCCAATGCAGGATCTGAGGGAATAGTCTGAACTGATGTTGTGAATAGTGAAAATGAAAAAAAAAGGAGCTAAGAGTTTATGAAGAAGGAAATCATCTGTAAAAATAATCTGATAATATATGGATTTGGGAGGTGGAGAAAGGATAACAGATGGTATACCACTACACCCCTGTGTTTAGCCTCTACCTTCCGACTCTGTTATTGAATCTGCATTTCGCATTGAAGAAGGCTGATCAGAGAAGATGCTGTATGAATGTATACTGCTACTTTGTAAGTAGGTTCTTTGTTATACAAATCATTATATATTTTATAAAAGAATACTTGCAAGGATGGTATTCTTAACACACTTATTTGTCATATAGTATGTTGCATTATGGTGTTTTTAACCGGCACCTTAGCATTTTAAAAATTTGCATTTGTTTTTTAATTCCTAATCTCAAACCAGCCCTGCTTTGCTAGTACACAATAAACTCTTGCTATTTAATATTTTGCATTATTTTGTGCTGAAAAATAAGTAGAAAACAGAAGCGTACTGTCAACTGCTTGGAAAAGTTTTTTGAGGTAAAATTAATTTAAGTCAAAAGGTACCCACTTAGTGCCACATTTAAATTAATCTATAAAGTAACCATTACAACTAAGCAGATTAGCTAATTAGCAAAATTCTGTGCTCGCTGACCGCCCCATTACAAAATAATTATCACACATTTTTAAGTTATAAAGCCTAGTTTATATGGAAAACAGCACTTAGACATCCCTATTCTCTGTTATCACAGCACAGCATGTTACATTGTGGACATTAAAACAACTTTCAAATTTGTAGAGAAAAATATAACCTAGCATATAACTAAGACTAGAACATTATACAGAGGTGTCTCACTCTTCTTAAAATTTTTCATGTTAAGTATGCAAAGCTTGTCATCAGAAATACTCAGCCTATAACTTTAAATTTTGCCATCCTTTTAAAACACAATAATACTGTATATTTTTTATTATTCATGATGAAAGGTAGAAGGTTTGATTTGATTTATTACTATCACATGTACCAAGATACAATGAAAAGTATTGTTTGAAAAGCAATAGTTCTAGATGAGACAGAAATAATTTGTGTTGTTCATGTATGTCAGTGAAGAAAACGAACCAAAATATTCATGATGCTTTCCTGACACATTCAGCTGGTTCATACATCTTTCCCTTTCCTTCCTGATTTTGCTTGACTGCCCTAACGGTTAATGTGATTTTATTCTACTCCCTCAGAAATGCCTACTATAATTCCACAGTCCATCCCCTATCTTATACTGAAGTGAAATATCAAAATACACATATAAAATTGAGGGATATCAGAAATGCCTGATTGCAGTGAGAGAAAAGAGTTACATTTTGTTGACTATTACTAAAAGTTCTTTAAAACAACTCATTGCTTCAAGGTATGGGATAATTTAAATTCAATGAACTCCAAAAATGCAAATTGAGCATTATTACAGTTTTGGCTCAATGAAATACAACCTTGTACTGAAACTGGAGTGGTTTAAAAAAATTATGAAGCATATTTGCTCAATAGCTCAGGGGCAAGTGCATTGTGTGGACAGCATTGAGCTCTACATAATAAGAATACGTTTGCTTTGTTCTCTGCTTTATGTTGAAACAACTGATCTTAGCCACAGCAATACTGAGAAAACACAAGGAAAGGAAATTGGCCAGTGTAACCTCTTCCTATTGACTGCAGTGTGCCACTTTTTGGACATGGCACCTGTGCATAGGTGGAAAAGATCTGCTTTCAAGTACACTCATGATATTATTGTCCAGGTTTAGGTATGAAGCATGATCATTTAGCGATACTTCCAGAAGAATGTGAGAACTACTACATAAACTAAGTCATTAGCTTCACGAAGGGCTGGAAAATAAAAGAGAAGAGGGAAGATTGAGAAATCTAAGAATTTTGCATACTTTAAAAGGATAAAATCCTTCAATTGTCACTTTTGAAAGCAACAGGAAAGAAATCATTACAGTAATGCAATAGCAGAGAAAACAGAAAGATAAAATTTTCACACATTTAGTATCATTGTGTTGGGACTGATTTTCTTCTCTGTGCAAGCTCAATACAGCACTTGAATGATGCTGAATGCTTATAGCAAACATTTTATAAATATTTTATTTCAATACAATGCTAATTGCTACCTTTCTGTCTCTCCCTAGTACTAATAAAAGGCTCCCATCCAAATCACTCACTTTCCAGATTTAATGAATCAGTTAGACTCCTGTACTTGTATTCAAATCATTTCATGATTTTGCCTGTCTTTGATCTCTGTTGTCTATGTCTAGTCATTCATACCTGAATGGCAACCTTGTGACATGAGTGGCTTTTCATTCCCTTAACTACTATGTCTTTGCCCTTTGTAAGCTCCTGAAGTGGACTGGGGACCCAAAGTTTACCGTCTAAAATAATTGGTAATAGAGGGAAAATAGGGCGAAATGTCTTCATTGAGAAGGCTGTTAAGATCTGCAACACCCCACTGGAAAGGGTGATGGAATCATACTTCATGAGTACTTTCAAAGGCAACTGGAAATATACTTGGTAACAAGGCGTGGGGCTGGATGAACACGGCAGGCTAAGCCTGCTCCTATGATGCTGCTTGGCCTGCTGTGTTCATCCAGCCCCACGCCTTGTTATCTCGGATTCTCCAGCATCTGCAGTATCTTTTATCTCTGGAAATATACTTGGAACAGGATTAATTTGTACGATTATGGGAGAAAATCCTGGGGTGCGGTACTAAATTGGACAAATATTTCAAAAAGCCCACACAAGCATTACAGGTTGTGCAGTTTACATTTTTGTATTCTAAGATTCTATCTGCATTGATATCCAGATACTTTCGAGAGCCTTCTCTTTAATCATGCTTTTATCTCCCAGAAACTGGACTGAAACAGTGTACAAAGAACACTGCAGAAATTCAAATTGTTTCATACGGTTTTGCAGACAATTATTCTTTGTGAAGCATTAGAACTACACACAGCTTTATTTGTGGTTCTTCAACCATCTATGCACCACAAATCACTACTATTTTAAAATAACCATAATTGGTGACAAACTACTGCACTATCAACACTTGCTGTGACCAAGAGACATGGCGCCCAAGCACAGACTGTACTTATACGGTTAAAATCTGTCAACCAGAAAGCAAATGCTTACACAGGAAATAACAACATGCAGTAATCACGCTAAAGACACGATGCCACATAGCCTGTAAATCTCTTCATTTATCACATGCAGTGTGCATTTGCTTACGATCCAAAAGTCACATATAAAATTGAGGGACATCAGAACGGCCTGATTACATTTATAACTCGGTAGCTAAAGATAAAGAACAAACATGGGATTGCAAGCTGAATAGATTGACTGAGTAGGAACAGAATGACCACTAAGGAGAATTTGGAAGGAAAGCAAGCAAAGTGACAGGGAGAGAGCCAATGACACAGTAAAACTGACGTAAAAGATGTGGCAACTGGTCCTGCATTTTTTAAAAATGTAAATAAATGCCCCGAATTAGTGAAGTGTAAGCAATTGAGAAAAATTGGTTGAAACAGAATTACAATACTGCAAACAGGATCAAAACACTTACTTTTGAGGCCAAATATAGCTTAATTATCTGAGAAACACTGTATATCATATTACAGGATAGCATTCTTTATCTGTTATAATAAAACAAAGAACTGCGAATGTTGGATGTTTGAAACAAAAACAGAAACTGCTGGAGAAAGTCAGCAGGTCTGGGGCATCAGTGGCACAAAAGGAGAGTTAACGTTTTGCGTGAAGTGACTCTTCATCTGGTGACTCCACCTGTTGTTAACTTCTGCCTCAGATTTCCAGGTAAAGTTCCTTAAAATTGGTGAGTGCAACATAATCAGGAGTTATTGAGGATTGTCCTTCCAATGGCACACTAAAACCAAGGCCCCGTTGGCCTGCAGTACTTAAAGGCAAAAGACTGCATGGGACTCCTTAAGGAGAAGCAGGAAGCTTTCCCACATGTCATGGCCAATTTTCCTTCCTCAACCATCATTACCAAAGACAGACTTATGCAAACATTTTCAAAAGGGACCTTGTGCATAAAGCGCCTGCCACATTTACCTATCTAAACACATAGATGGAGCTTTAGAGGTATTCTAGTGTTGTCAAACAGTTTGGAACAACATGAGGATGTAATACATGTTATACAAATGCAAATTCTTTTATACAAATTTTTTGCATATTTGTATGACAGAACATGTGTGATACCATAACCAATTCCCATTGGCATCTTGCAATAAACAAATTATAAGAGACGATCCAATTGGCATGTTTTTGAAAATTTTAATTTATTATTGTGCAAAGTAACTAGTATGTTGTGAGTGGATTATTTTTGGTCTTTTGATCTTAGATTAACCATGAATAGTATTTCGCTAATGTTACAACTTTACAAACCATCAATTCACACAGGTTGAACAGGATATAGATCACTTGTGGATTAAACATCATGTGTGGTTATAGAGACTGATTTATAAGTGGCAGATCCCTCTGCAGGTGGCACAGAAAAGAGTATTGGCTCAAAATCAACTGCCGTGTTTTCTTCTTGTTGGTCTCTCTTTTTTGTACCATTTCTTCTGTCCTCTGTTTTTTCCACACCCTTCCTGACTGCCTCTCTCTATGCACCAATCTGCAGCAAGGACTTTCCTTCATGAACACCATTCCCAGTCAACTTGAATTCTTAGCTGAAGTCGTCCTTCTAAAGTTGACATGAGTGAACCAGCATCTCCTGCTGATGCAAGCTTGCCATAATGCATGTTATTGAAATGCCTGCAGACTGTCTTGTTAGGAGATGCCCAATCTTCACGTGAGGTAGCAGAGGTGGAAGCAGTTCAGGTGCTTTCCATGCCTCACAACCTCATTACTGTAAAGGTAGATGCTCAGAACACAAGTCTGGTACAGACGGAATCCTGTGCTTTCGATTAGTTTGCAGTTGCTTTTCACTTGACTTCTCACCTTTCAATTATTACTGTGAAAGTTTAAAATTTGGCATTTTTGAAATTGTCCTGAGGAGTGCAAGATGAAGTTTCATCAGTACCTACCTTTTCAGTGCTACTGACGTTCTGTTCTACATTACTAGAGTGAAGACTAAGGAATCAGATAAACTGATCTATTTATTCTAACGGACAGAGATTGACTTGATTGCACAGATTTGACAGACGAGCCAAGATCCACATTAGGACCTTGCAAGGTCACGATGCACTACCCTCCATAAGAATTGCCTTGGGCTTTTGAACCTCCAAAGGGTAATTCCTTGCTCTGGAGCTCTGTGTAACAGTCTCTGACTCAGTGTTAAAATCAGAGAAGTGGCAGAATTTTGATGTACTTAACTGAATAGCTAGCTAGCAAATGTTAAGACTGAAAAGTCCTAGTTTATCTGCTGGGTAACTACAGAACTGAATTCCTCAATTAATCATCATGACGCACCAACTCCCCACTCCTCAGACTATGACCCAACTCAACCCCAGTGCTGGTCTGACACCCATATTAATTTTACTGACCCAACTGTCCTTCACAATCCACTGACCAGCCATCGCAGCTCAATCTAACTACCCTGCCAAACAGATCTGTCTACCCACCATAATCCAACTACTTCCGCTGTCTTGCTCCACCAACCCAGCCTGATTAACTCCCTGTCCTAACTCTTGATATGACTACTGGCCCCCAATCCCACATCGCACTACTACACCAGATCTGGTAATCAAGCCCAAGACCTGACTACACTCCTAATCCAACTAACCCTTACCCACCTGCCACCCTATACACAGACGTTATACATCCAAGAAATGTACCCATTCATTTATCCAATCACACTTATATCAAATCCTTCATGGAATCAGAATCAACATCTAAGCTACTATCTCTTCTTTCCTCTTTACTTTGAACTCTTCTCTGGCTAGGTCATGCTGTCTGATTTCACTAATATCATACTGGGCATGTCCAGTCTGCCATCACCTCCCCCACCATGTTATAGAGCTGCAGTAATTTTTTTGATGGACTGTACGTGTTGTATTTCTGGAGAAGCCAGGCTTGGAAGACATGCCTAAAAATGCAGAACTACATCCAGATGCAGGAGTGTTTTGAGTGGCAATCCAACAATGATTGTAGCTCTTCAGATGATCCAGGCCACTAACTGTATTACATTGAAAGATACTCTACCATATTGGCTACACTTCAATTATCAAACAGAGAGGGCAGTATCACAATATTATCAGTCTTACAATGTATCTCAGACTCACTTAAAATAAAATGACAAACTGGGCTTACAATTAGTACATACGTGATCAATATCACTTGAGTAATATCAACACATGACAAGAAATAACAAAAAGAATATTATTTTTCATGAAGTTCATGATATCAACAAACACTTTAGTTTTTGTGTGATTTATACTTGGAGCTGTAGGAGGAATTTCCACTTTTGGGGGTTACTGTGCTCTCCATTAATCAGATTTCCTCTTTCAAGTAAGTGATCTACACAACATTAACAGAGTCTCTTCCCAGTCATAATTAGCAACATGAATGTACCTAATTTCTTCACAAGGACCCTCATCCCATCCTTCTAATCACCTCGGTGTTTTATCACCATGATCTCTAACCAATACAGGACTGTATGACTAGTGGCCTATGACTCATCTTCACTTGTTCTAGGGCTATTCAGTAAAAATTGTTTAGACCGTATTGAAAGGAAATATGTGAGTCACTAGCCACCATGTCATGTAGGGAAAGCTTTTGTCTAGAACTCTTCACAAGCTAAACACAGTTTTCTGAAACACCATTTGATGATGGGTAATATATTGATACCAACTTAATTTGATACAGAAATATTTCCAACAATTCTGACATAAACTGCCAACCACTGTCAACCATCAAAATGTCTGGCAACACAAACTACAAACCTCAGGAAGGCGACAGAATATTTTCCACCAGCTTCCAACTTTGAAGAAGCTCAACACTAGCCAGGTAATGTAGCCTACTTGATTGATACACCATCTTAAACAATCACTTCCTCCAGCACAGGCACACCATAGCAGCAGTGTGCACCATACCAAGATTTCCTTGACAACACCTTCCAACTTGCAACCTCTACCACTTAGAAGAACAAAGATAACAAATATAATTTTCCCTTCCAAGTCACCACTATCCTACCATTTGAACATAATTGTCTTCCTTCACTGTCAGAGTTGAAATCTGGACTGTCTCTCTCAGGCTCTGAATGAACCTTTACCACAAGGACTTTAATGGATCAATTAGGTGGCTCGACAGTACATTCTCAATGTCAATTAGGGATGGGTAATGAATGCTGGTCTTTTCAGTGATGCCCACATCCCAGGAATACATTACTTTAACCATTGTGGGCAGCGTGGTAGCTCAGTGGTTAGCACTGCTACCTCACAGCACCAGGAATCCAGGTTCAATTCCATCCTCGGGCAACTGTCTGTGTGGAGTTTGCACGTCCTCCCCGTGTCTGCGTTGGTTTCCTCCAACTGCTCCAGTTTCCTCCCGTAGTCCAAAGATGTGCAGGCTAGGTCGAATGGCCTGTTAAATTGCCCATAGTATCCAGGGATGTGTAGATTAGGTGGATTTTAGGGGGATGGGTCTGGGTGGGATGCTCTGAGGGTCGGTGTGGACTTGTTGGGCCGAAGGGCCTGTTTCCACACTGCAGGGATTCTTTAATTCCGTGATAGTGTTACATGAGCAAAATTTGCAGCTAATTAAACACAGTGCTGCAGTCACTTAAATATGTTAAGCAGAGTTCTGCTTTTATTCCATTTAGATTGTAACACCATCTGAGTATTATGAAATTTAAATATTCTAATGTTATTCTTTTATACCTGTTTAATTATTTTGATTCTTAGGACCAATTAATTTCAAACTTTATTCTTCTATCTCTTTATCTCACCTTTTAACTCCATTTGATTCTTCTCTTTTGTTTTCCTCTTTGTTGTGTCACAAGTTTATTTTCTTGATAACCAGATACTTGATATATTTTGAATAAGACAGTGGTATGATTAATCTTATGATTTAGCTGACAAATAACCTGCAGAGGGCATCATGTAATATCTGGATCAGGTAAGGATTGTAGGAAAACTCATGTACATGAGTGTCACCGCTCCTTAATGCAGTACAGCGACATACTGCATCACCTGTTTTGTTGCTTCCTTTATTACCTGTATTTCTTTCTTATCATTAATATTTCAATCTTATTATTGTATTCTCTCTTTTTGGTAACAAAATAAGCAGTGTAAAAATCCTGAACAATCGTATAAAGTTAAGCCAACCTAAACAGTCTAATAACAATGTAAAATTGGTGAGATGGATATGGAGGGAGTAACATTGGACATAGCAAGAGACATTTATATTATAAAGTTCAATTACAATTGAAAACTACCAGCAAGAGTGTTCATTCTTTATTAGAGTGTTTTTAAAACATTCCCTCTTCAAAATTATCCATAAACAATTATTTGCAAAAACAAAATCCGATGAAAGAGAGGAATCCTGTTAGGGACAGAAATGAATTCTTTCAGAAAGATACTTAGCCACACAAAAGCTACATTTTATGACCAGCATAACCTAGCAGTGCTTGTCAATCATAATAATCCCGGCGTTCCGGAGACATTTGTACTCTTTTGAATCCAAGCTATGGTCATTGGGAATCTGAAACAGCACAACATCCTCCATAGGGGATCTGGGAGCTATGTGAACACAGCGAACAACAGCACGTCCTTTCAACCCATCCGATTGAATAATTTTAAATAGGTAAGGGAAAGATAAACCAAGATATGTAAGTGTGGACATGTATGAATATTGGGAGCACCTTCATCTGCAAAGTTCTTTCCATATCATAAATCAGCCTGAGCTAGAAATATACAGTCACTCCTTCAGCAGCCATAACTTTTTCTGGCACGATTTACAGGTAAATCACAGCTAAATACTGCAAATGCACAGTTTTATGTGATTCCAATGCAAGTTTATCAACAACGTGGTGATGTAGTGTAGTTTGTGAGGAGATGAGTGCATCAGATAGAATCTCTGGATATGTATGCTTAACTGCAAAAGCAGAGACAAGTTATTGTTGCCCAGGTTACACCACAATCATTGGGAGAACTGATAGACATTTTTTCTATAAAAGGTATCTGTAATTAAATGAGATAGTAAGAACTGCCAATGCTAGAGTCCAAGATAGCACAGTGTGGAGCTGGAGGAACACAGCAGGCCAGGCAGCATCTGAAGAAGGGTGCCAGCCCGAAACCTAATTTTCCTGGTCCTCTGATGCTGCCTGGCTTGTTTTATTGCTCCAGATCACACTGCGTTATTATCTGTAATTAAATGAGATTGCCCAGACATTTTATTAAACTTAAATATTTGCCATCTCTATTTCATTGTGACAGCTGCGTTTAGCTGGAGCAGCAAATGGAGCTCACAAACTGGTCTCATTACCGTAGATTGACACTAGGGGCTAAAAGGAAATCAGATGGAGTTCCTCCTGTGAAGTGTTTAACACATGCATTCTTTGGCTATAATTGATTCCAGAAGCAAAAAAAAACATGAACTAAAAAGCAACAGGCTTCTGTCACAGTCAGAATGCATGTGTTCCCTTTTACTGCCCAGATATACAAGATATATGCTTTTGCCCCTTCAAAGTGAGTACCAATTCAATAAGTCCAGCAAAAAGCTTTTTGAGAGCTTTTTTTTATGATCAAACATTTACCCTGGATTTAACACAATGTTTCACTCAACTGTCTACACACTCACAAAGATTAGATATAGATGACGGTAAAATATAGTTACAGCTTATAGTTCGCACAGGCCTGCAGTTTCTTAGATGGAGTTAATGCTTTACTGTTGAAGTGAATATCTGATAAACAGGATTCTTAGTACGTTTGGATAGATTGGTTTTCAGATGAAACAGATTGGTCAGATTCTTTCTCTTTGTCCTCCACTTTCAAGGTATGGTGATTATTACCTTGGGTGCTTAGATGACTTGCAGGTATTTTGTTGGCTCTCATTGGAACTCTGTCTACAAAATAGCTTCAAGATGACTCAAAAGCAGATAATAAAAATGCTTCCCTCATCATGTGACTTGACCTGTTCAAAGGCCTTACTCCAAATGGAAAACATGGCATATATGTTGATACCAAATACAATGTATCATTTGACACATTGAGGCACTAGGGATGACGCACCAGAAGAAGGCTGGTAGATACAGTAGAAGGCTGATAGGATCCATTCACATTTACCTCACACATGTTGAGCTTTAGTGTTTCTTTTTGTCTAAGGTGAAAGCAGAGCAACGAGCTAGGTGAACCTCTACAGTCATTTTGAACTGAGTCATCCTCAAAAAGAAAGATATATATATATATATATTCCTCAAATGGTTACGGATGTTCATGCTTAATTTGGGCATCTGCTTGAGAATTAGGACTGTCTGAAGCTCAGCGTGCCACAGCTTACATGATTGGAAGTGGCCATTTTAATAGCCTGCATCCAATTTTATAAGTTTTTAACTGAAACTCCTTAACGTGGTGGGATATGACGCTTGCCAGCCTCATACTACTCAGCAGAGCGCAAAATCATGTGTCATCCTTCCTAACAGCTGGCAATCTTAACCCCGACACAGACAAGCGAAACTATTTCAGCAAATCCTTCCCCAACTCCCATAAGACAAGCTAGGAAAGGTCACGGCTGTCAAAGAGAACACTATGGACCAAAATTAAACACAATACTCCAAATGCCAGAGCATCTAATCCTTATTTGCTTAAATATTGTGCTCTTAGTTTTGAACTTTATGCACTTAGCAGGATTTCCAAAAATCCTATTTACTTTTCCTATAGCAATCTCGCATTGCTCCTGAACATTTAATAATTGTCTGATGCCTACCCCAAGACCTTTCCCCCAACTAAAGGGCATCCATTTGTGAGTAAGCTGCTTGACTGAATGTAAATAAACTTTTTTTTCACATGAAATGACATACGTCGTTTGTCATTAACTTTAACGTAACCACATCAGCTGACAAGCTAATAGTCTCCTCTTGTCAATCTATGCATATAGTTTTACATCTACATCTGAAGACTTAATTATAGTAATCATGAATAAAAAAATCCAAACGCTTGAAATGTAAAGTGAAAATAGAAAATGCTGCAGTACTTCTATTAGCATCTGAAAAAGAGAGAATGAGATCTTGACATGTTTTTGACATAAATACACAAGCATTTTGAATAAAAGGGGCAGAAGGTAGAATGGAAACAATCAATCAATATACCTGTGACACAGGAAGAATGCCTGGCTTGAATAACCTGGAAACTGCTAAGTGTACAGCAAAGCAAAGAAAATGTATAAAAAGACAGAGTTACAAATATCCAAGGTTGAGAAGACTTATTAAGCTGTGAAACGAAGCAACCAACTTTAGCCCGCTTTTTTTTTTGGCCAATATTAGTTACAGTCAGAACGTTGGCCAAGACACTGGATCATTGCTTGTCTCTTCTTCAAATAGTACAATCAGTTCTTGTACATTAACCAGATTTGCCACTTGGGAAAGGAGGGACTGCAAAAGAAGCAACTGAATGGATGGTTTCAATCTTAGCAACAAAGAGGCCATATGCTCCTCCCTCAACGTGTAGGTGAGCGTGGAGTGAACAACAGAAACTTTTTTATTCAGATGACTGGTAGTGCAATAAAGAAGCCAAGGATTATTTGCATGATTACTCTGGAGTAATGTACAGTGCGGTGTGCTCTGCATGGTCAAACCAGACATAGTAAGGATTGGTTAAGTGTGTTTGTGTACCAGATATGCTTCCTTAGATTTGAGCAAAAATTGATGCTTCAACTAATCAATCTTTCACTTCTAATATTCTGTACTAAAAGGAAGGATTGAAGATCGCATTTCAAATTAAGTAGAATGTCTTTTTGAGATTAAAGTTTAAAAGTTGTTATGCACTATTTTTGCACACTTTGAAGATCAATGATGTCCTACCTGCAGAACTCAGCAACACATTGAAATCTGTACCTCGCACAGATTCACCACCATCATCGGGTTCCTTTTCTTCAGTTTTGTATCTGTCCCAATTTGAAACTATTTGTCTTCTAGAAAATTCACTTGGTTGATCATAATCTTCTTTTATGCCCACAGCATCCTCATCCTTTCAAATAAAAAAAAATTTATGATATATAATCCTTACTGAATTAACAGATTCAATATCCAACTTGTAACATACTTTTGTGTGCTGCCAAGGACTCTTGTTACTAACTCTTCGCACATATTTTATATGTATATTTTTGCTTAATCAATCTTGTTCAATTTCATAATCTATGCTTAACACTACAATGAAACCATATGGGCTACTTCAATCCCTTACAGGCAAAGGGGCATCATTGTTATCTTTGCCTACCATGAATAATGGGATGGAATTAGTTTGTAGACTCTGAACATGAATACTTATCTAATACACATCCAATACATAGCCACCCACAATTTTCGCACAATAGCTCCTGCAAGGTGAAGGATTGGAAATTCACAAAATTTCATGAGGTTCACGTTAAACTTCACAGCCTAATGTATTTGGAATCTGTACAGCTCGGAAACCACTATAGATATATACAAAACAATTGTTATGCCACATACGGAGAGCATGGAAATATAAATAATGTGCCTTTTGTAACCTGCTATATATATTTCCTGCAACCTTATTTTAGAAAATTCAGATTAATTTTGCTTGGACCATGCAATTGTCAATATAGTATTCTGTCAATCTGAAGAGATCACGAATGAATGTTGACAACATATACAATTTCTGGAGCTCAGTCAATGATAAAAGGGTTCACTGTTCACTCTTTGGCCAGCAACTGGACAAAATGCCCAGCTTCAGGAATCACTGGTGCCTTAATGGAAACTGGATTTTCTAAAGAGCTCTAAATAAAGTGCATTGACAAGAAGATAAAATTGTACTAATGAAATTAAACCATCAATCGTGATTTTACATTGAACAGACTGCACACCAAACATTCTTCCAGAAGGTAATTAGTGCTCTTGAACTATCATGTAGGTTACAATACCTTAATTTTCAGAAAAACTGCATGTTATTATTTTTTGTTAAAAAATTTGTCAAAAACTAGAGTCGATTTATACTCAAGGTGAAAATGTGAAATAACAAGGGTTTTCAGGTCAAAAATCACCAGGAATATTTAGTATTAGATTAACTTTTACATGGACCTAAAATAAAGACCAAAATTGTATCTAATACTTTAAGAATAAAAACAGAAAGTGCTGGAAATATCCAGGTCTGTTACCCTCACCACAGATGTCGCCAGAGTTAACTTTTCAAGTCAAATCTGGCTCTGCTTGAATTCCCTGCAAAACTCATACTTGACTCAAAATGTTAACTCTATTCTCTTTGCAGCTGCTGCCTGACTGGAATATTTCTAGCATGTTCAGTTATTATTTCAGATATCCAACATTCAGAGTATTTTGCTTTTATCACAGTCTATAGGTGCAGTCTTACTATTATTGTACAATTGGCATAAGACATCCATACTTCTTTATTTCATTCCCCTTGCAATAGGGGCCAATATTTCTCTTTTTTTCTTTATTTATTAACGGGATGAGGGTGTCGCTGGCGAGGCAGCATTTATTACCCATCCCTAATTGCCCAGAGGGCAGTTCAGAGTCAACCACATTGCTGTGGGTCTGGAGTCTCATGTAGTCAAGACCAGGTAAGGATGGTAGTTTCCTTCCCTGAAGGACATTAGTGAATCAGATGGGTTTTTCTAATAATCGAAAATGATTCATGGTCATCATTAGATTCTTAACTCCAGATATTTTTTTCGAATTCAAATTCCACCATCTGCAGTGGTGCTATTCGAACCCGGGTCCTCAGAACGTTATCTGGGTCTCTGAATTAACTATCCAGTGACAATACAACTAGACCATCGCCTCCCCTTTCAAATGTCTTCCTAATTATTTGTTGTGTTTGCTGACGTTTAGCTATTCACGTACAAGGGCACACTCTGGACTAATTTCGAAGTCAAAATTTTTCTGGTCCTCTAATTTTGGACTCTTGCACAAACCCAATTTTAATCAAATCTTTGTTTTCGGCCATGCCTTCAGCTCCTTGAGCTGTCGAGTTTCTTCCTTCATCTCTCAACTGCTTTCCTCAATTAATATGTTCTTTAAAACTTACCTCTTCAAACAACTGATGTTTAATTATCTGAGATAATATTTTATGTGACTTGGTATCATTGCGACAGAGATAATTAGCCTATTGAAAAATTATCATCAGTACGGATGACCATGCAAATAAAACAAGCAATACTAGTGCATAGTAGCATGGTTAGAAATAATCAACAAATGAAAAGGAATAAATAATAGGATTGCACATTTACAAACATTCCAGCACAGCAATAATTACAACACATCGAAAAATGCATGCCCCCTTAAATCAGAGTAAAAATGAATGTCTTCTGCATTCTGTATGAAAACCCATACATTGTCAGATTGAAAAAGCAATTAAAAATTCCATGTTTATAAACGACTTGAGTTCTATAGAGGAAGAAATCAATCTCATTGTCTATTCATTCCATATTTGTGGAAGTGTATTTTCTTAATTCTATCACAGCTACTTTCGTGTGTTTGTGACAAATTATTTTATCATTTGTTTTGTGCTTTGTTTTATAATTGTTTCTATGAGGTAGTATAGGACCTGTATATTTCATGCCAGGCGCTATATAAATACAAATGGTTGTTGCCCCGCACTAGGAACCTAAGCCCAGTTCACCTCGCTCCTTATCCAGGAGCCTGGTCACCCGAAGCCGAGGCCCAGCTCCCTCCCCCTAGGCCTGTACCTCCTCCTCCTCCTCCTGCTGCTGCCGCTGCCACTGCCGCTGCCGCCACTCCGGAAGCTCTCCGTCTCGTGTCCGGGTCTGGGTCTGGGGCCGGGTCTGGGGCCGACCTCGGGATCCCCGCCAGCCCCGCTCCGGCTGTCGCTCCCCGAACCCCCGAGCTCCTCGCCCCCGGCCCCGGCCTCTTCCTCCACGGCGACCGCCACCGCCACGACCCCGCTCGACCCGCACAGGGTACTCCATCCCCAGGACTTGATGGGAAGGGGAGAGGATACTGTCAGAGAGAATAAACAGTGTGAGGGAGAGAGCAGGCGCAAAGTGAGAACACAATGAGAGAGAAAAATACTGAGTCACAGAGAGAACACAGTGAGCGTGAGAACACTGTGACAGTGACAACACAGTGAGCGTGACAA
>JAHRHZ010000283.1:19717750-19742835 GCA_024137785.1 Ginglymostoma cirratum | reverse complement strand
CAACACAGTGACAGTGACAACACTGTGAGCGTGAGAACACTGTGACAGTGACAACACAGTGAGCGTGACAACACTGTGACAGTGACAACACAGTGAGCGTGAGAACACTGTGACACTGACAACACAGTGAGCGTGAGAACACTGTGACAGTGACAACACAGTGAGAGAGAGAAAAATACTGAGTCACAGAGAGAACACAGTGAGCGTGAGAACACTGTGACAGTGACAACACAGTGAGCGTGAGAACACTGTGACAGTGACAACACATGAGCGTGAGATCACTGTGACACTGACAACACAGTGAGAGAGAGAAAAATACTGAGTCACAGAGAGAACACAGTGAGCGTGAGAACACTGTGACAGTGACAACACAGTGAGCGTGAGAACACTGTGACACTGACAACACAGTGAGAGAGGGAAAAATACTGAGTCACAGAGAGAACACAGTGAGCGTGAGAACACTGTGACACTGACAACATAGTGAGCATGAGAACACTGTGACACTGACAACACAGTGAGAGAGAGAAAAATATTGAGTCACAGAGAGAACACAGTGAGTGTGAGAATACTGTGACAGTGAGAACACAGTGAGCGTGAGAACACAATGAGAGAGATAAAAATTGTGAGGCACAGAGCAAACACGGTGACAGTGAGAATACTGCGACAGTGAGAGCACAATGAGAGAGAGGAGAAAATGTGAGGCACAGTGACAGTGAGAACACACTGAGAGAAAAAAACTGAGGCACGGAGAGAACACAGCATAAGAACACAGTGACAGAACACAGAGAGAAAAAATTTGTGAGGCAAAGAGCAAACACAGTGAGATTGAGAATACAATGAGAGAAAAAAACCATGAAGCACAGAGAACATGCACACAGAGACAGCACACTGAGAGTAAGAAGACAATGAGAGAGAAGATAACTGTGATGCACAGAGAGAACACAGTCAGAGAGACAGAAAAAACAGTGGGAGGGAGAGAGATCTGAGAGACGGAGAACTACAGACAGAGAAAAACATAGTGACAGAAAGAAAATACAGAAGAGAGGATGAGAGGGAACACAGAGAGAACGAGGACAATGAAAAAAAATAGAATGGGAGGGAGAGAACACACAGAGATGGACCACAATGAGACAAAAAATAAACTGAGGGAGAAAGAGAGTAAAAGGGAGAGAACACAGAACAAAAAAACAAAGTGGGAGAGACCAAAGTGAAAGAGAGAAAGAATGGAGGGAGATAGAGAAAATATACAGAGAGATGGGACACAATGAGAATGAGAAAAAAGGTGAGGGAGAGAGAACAGAAAGAGAATGCACAAAAGGAGAACAGTACAAGAAAGAGGGGGACAGAGTGAGAAAGAGAGAACACAATGATGGAGAACACAGAGAAAGAGGCAAGACACTCAGTGAGATGGAGGCAGACAGAAAAAGCATGGTGAGAGAAAGAGAACACACAGCCAGATGGAACGCAGTGAGAGAGACGAAGAACACAGAGAAAGAGAAAGCACAGAGAGGTACAGAAAGAGAACATAAGACCATAAGACATAGGAGCAGAAAATAGGCCATTCGGCCCATCAAGTCTGCTCTGCCACTCAATCATGGCTGATAAGTTCCTCAACCTCATTCGCTCTCTTTCTCCCTGTAACCCTTGATCCCCTTGATAATCAAGAATCTATCTCAGTCTTACATGTACTCAATGACTAGGCCTCCACAGCCTTCTGTGGCACCACTCTGTGGCTGAAGAGGTTTCTCCTTATCTCTGTTCTAGGCCTTCCCTTTAGTCTAAGGCTGTGCTCTCGGGTCTGAGTCTCTCCTACAAATGAAAACATCTTCCCAACATCCACTCTGTTCAGGCCATTAAGTTTCAATCAGATCCCCCCTCATCCTTCTAAACTCCAATGAGTATAGTCCAGAGTCCTTAAACGTTCCTCATATGTTAAGCTTTTCATTCCTGGGATCATTCTCATGAACTTCCTCTGAACCCGCTCCAGGGCCAGTACATCCTTCCTGAGATATGGGGCCCAAAACAGAACATAGTGAGGAAGAGAGAGAAAATACAGTGAGAGAGAATGAAAGAACACAGTGACCAGGAAAGAGATAAAGGGAGAGAGAAATAGGAGAGAAAACTGAACAGAATAATTGAGAGAAGGAGTGAAAACAGAGAAAACGAGGAAGAGGAGAGAGAAAACAGAGAAAGAAAGGCAGATGCAGAGAGAAAACAAAAAAAAAGACAGGGAGAGAAAGAAAAAAGGAGGCAGAAATAATGATAGAGACAAAAAAAGACAGAGATGGGAAGAAAAAGCAGAGGGACAGAAAACAATAGGAGACGATAAGGTGGAGACAAAAAAAAGACAAAACACAAAGTAGAGAGAAGGAGGGAGAATGAAGAGAGGTAGAAAATTGATCAGCACAGATACCACATTATGGGTATGATTGAAACAAAACCAGAAATGTGTTCTGAAGAAGGGTCACTGGACCTGAAGCGTTAATTCTGATTTCTCTCCCCAGATGCTGCCAGATCTGCTTAAATTTTCCAGGAATTTTTGTATTTGTTTCAGATCTTCACCATCTACAGTTTTTTTTTGTGTAATGGATATGATTGATTGATTGATCAATTATCACATACCGAAATACAGTGAAAAGCCTTGTTTACAAGCGATACAGACAGATCACAGCAAGCAAAGGATGAATAGATCAAAACCCTTAGAGGCATACAGGTTACAGTGCAGGTTACATTATTTGAGGCTGGAATCCATTCAATAGAATGATAACGGCCGAAAGAAGCTGTTCCTGAACCTGCTCATGCATGTGTTCAGGCTTCTGTATCTTCTGCCTGACGGAAGAGGTTGTAGGAGATCATTACTACGGTGCGATTGGTCTTTGATGATGTTGGCCACCTTTCTACATCAGTGAGCCATGTAAATCGAGTCCATAGCTGGAAGGTTGGCTTCCATGATGGCCTGGGCTGTGCACACCACTTTTTGTCGTTTGTTATGGCCCTGGGCAGACCAGTTGTCATACCAGGCCATTATGCACCTGGACAGTATGCTTTCAATGGTGCATCTGTAAAAGTTGGTGAGGGACCTTATGGACATGCTAAATTTCCTGACCCACCTGAAGAAGAAGAGGCGTTGTGCCTTCTTGACTGTTGCATTTACGTGGGAAGTCCAGGACAGGTTGTTGGTTATCATGACTCCAAAGAACTTGATGGTCATCACTCTCAACCTCAGTTCCATTGATGTAGATGGGGGTGCATTCTACTCCTTTCTTTCTGAAGTCAATGATCAGTTCTTTAGTTTTGACGACTTTGAGAGACAGATGGTTTTCATTGCACCATGTCACTAATCCCTCTATCTCGCTTCTGTATTTTGACTTGTTAGATATCCGTGCCACCACGGTGGTGTTGTTAGCGAACTTGTAAATAGCATTCGTTCGGAATTTGGCAACATAGTCGTAGGTGTACAGAAAATACAGTAGGGGGCTGAGGATGCATCCTTGGGGCGCTCCAGTGTTCCGTGTTATTGTGGAGGAGGTGCAGTTACCTATCCTTACTGATTGCAGCCTAGGGTCAGAAAGCTGAAGATCCAGTTGCAGAGGGCAGAGCCGAGACCAAGATAGCGCAGTTTTGAGATCAGTCTGGACGAGATAATGGAATTCCTGGTTGGAATGCCGGGCCTCCAGGAATTCCCTGGCATATCTCTGTTTGGCTTGTGCCAGTATGGAAGTGTTGTCCAAGTGGAATTCATGTCCTTCTTTGTCTGTGTGTGTTAAGACCAGTTAGAACTGGTCATGTCTCTTGGTGGCTAGTTGGTGTTCATGTATCCTTATTGTCAATTTTCTTCCAGTTTGGCCTATCTAAACGAAACACTACATAGGCCAAATGTTTCAGGGATGAGTAAAGGGCGAGGGATATGGCAAGGAAGTCTACAATCTTATCCACAACATGAGCTACAAATCTTCTCAAAAACTTAGAGAGGTTGAAGGTGTCGGTGAATACCTTCACCTGTTGGTCCAAACAGGACCTGAGGGCTCGGCCAGGGACACCGTCTGGGCCTGTTGCTTTCCTTGGGTTGACTCCCAGGAAGACTGATCTGACTTCAGAAATGGTGACAGAGAGAACAGGTGTATCCGGGGCTGTCGGGGCAGACGTCACCATGTCGGCGGTATTCTGCTCAAACCAAGCATAGAAGGCATTGACTGTGTCAGGGAGGGATGTGTCTTTGCCCGCTATCTTACACTGTTTCATTTTGTATCTCGTAATTGAGAAAGAGCTAGCAGCTACCATAAAACAAAATACAAATTAATAGAGCCACGGATAGAGATACAGCCAGCAACACTCCACAAGCAAAGCCAAAACACTACATAAAAACAGATGGAAGTAGCACATTGAAGGGTAACAACGGGGAGTCGCAGACACTGATCAAGCAGCAGCAGCTTCAAACACGGGGAAAGATAAGCGTAGAAACACAAAACTAACAGCAAACCCACAAAGCCAGAAGATAGTGATGATGACAGTGGGACTCCTCAAACATAAGAAAACAGCACAGAGGTACAGGTAGAAGTAGAGCCACCAGCAATCTGGAAACCAAAAAGGGAACAATGCAAGTGTATTGATGCCGTTAGAGGTAGTGACAACTTTAAACATAAGAAAGATCAGAACAGAAGCACAAATCGACATAGCTTTGGAAGCAACCCATAAATACAACACCTAGACACATGCAGAGTTACAGTCAATGAATAACAGAGGGCTTAGTATAGTGACGGACATGGAGAGAGAGCGAAGAGCAATCCCATTTAGTAGGTGAATCAGTACAGAGATACGGATAATAAAGACCCAAACCTATATAAAAATCTGTGCAGTACAAGCATATATGCTAAGATCTGGCAGAAACCTGAACACAGTCAAGATTCATACAGAAGCACAGATACAGTTGGAACTAACAGCAATTGCAAACGAATAGAAAGAAAAAAGCTTGTGTTTATAAAGCCTTGTTTCTGATCAGTGGACATCCCAAGATCTTAATAGCCAACGAGTTACTTCTCTCTCCCTATATTTCACTCTGTTCCAATATGCAGTTACTGTTGTCAAACGGAGAATGTAACAATCAACTCACTCATATTTAGATCCCAGAAATAACAGTGAAATTAATAGCCAAACAACCATTTTTATTAAGGTGTTGGATGAAGGATAAATATTGATCAGGTGACTGAAGAATTCCCTGTCTTTTTTAACTAATGTCATGAGATCTTTCTGTTTATTTGCAAGAGATTTCAATTGAACGTCTCCTTCATAAGACAACACTTGCAACAGCTCGGTCAACTATCTTGAGTAGAAGGAGAACCCATGACTTTTTGATCCATCTGAGACAGGAATGTTATTAACTGAACTGAGGCCATTATTTAAATATAGGATCTTAGAGATACAGTTGGAAGTAATGTATACAGTAATTATTGGATATGGGAGGGATTAAAGCAAATGCCATTAATTGTACCCTTGGGACAGCCAGCAATGTTATTGAAATGGATACTCTGGTCTTGATGCTGGCTTGCTGTGATGCCAAATTAGAGCTGTTCTTTGGCTCTGTAGAAAGGTGTATTGGTCACCTGACAAACATGAGCCTGAATGGCACTCTGAGTGCAATTACACAGATCACCATGGTTGCCTGAAATATGGCCGAGAGCTATAAAAGTTGTTTGTGATTATGCCCTTCATAGCCACAGGCAGGGCTGACTAAGTAGATAAATATTGCTACATGAAATAACTCCAAAGAAGCCAGTATCCCGTCACCAAGTCACCCTTTATTTACAAGGGCGTAGTACTTGGCACAAGTCTGTCTTCCTTAGAGTCAGCTCTCAGAGTGAACAGAACCTCTGACATTTCTGTTTATATCTGTCAGCCAGGGCTCTCTGATTGGACCAGGTTTACAGCTGCAATCAGGGAACTTATATTCTATGAGGTACACCCCGCGGACCTCATTACAATCGCCATACTGCAGATCTTCATTGTCCTCAGACGAAGCTTCTCAGAAATACCTCTTTGATTGTATAATATTTGGGGATGTGGTTATTATCTCAGTATCCTTGACTGCATCTTCCAATTTTACCCATGCTATCTCTGTGATAATGGCACATAGCTGCCTTCTGTGGGGCCAGTATGGGCTAAATCGCGTGATGCCCCAGTCCTGAATAAGTCAGACTCTGTCTAGGGTCGATAGAAAATTGCTCAAAAATTATTCTTGGCTGCAGTCCATGCTGATAAAAGTTGCAGTAGTCTTAGGGATCAAAATTGCTTTCCTCAGGTCTCAGTTAATTTTCCACTAGACCTGTATTGTGCTCGAGTGTAATTTGGCACTTGCCCTCAACTTGTTATCTGTGATTCAAGGGGAAAGCAATTGGACAAGCAAAAAACTAGAAAAGACGAATTGTGATTATGAATTTATACTCATTAATTATGCAATGGGAACATCTGTTGACTAGTAAAACAAAAGACGGCCCTGATTTTATGCTTGAATAATGTTGAAAATGCCATTGAAATTCAGGCTAGAGACAACGGCAATATGTAAACCCATGGGCACATCAACAAAGTACACTGGGAATTAGAGAAAGATTGAGGTAGAACCAGGAATAGCAATTAAACTGGGAGGATTCAGCATGGCTCACAAATAACCCCAAGACGATTTGTGGTTAGAGAGGGTGCTGGTGGGAGTGATTGAGCCCCAGACAATCCCTAAGCAGGCCAGTCACAAGACAGGGATCATCACAGCACACAGATCAACAGATCACCAGCAACGCAACACAATCTATTAACAGAAATGTCCAGACATCACCAATCCATAAATAGTGCGGTGAATTGGGAGCACGTTGGCAAGCAACATATAAACTAGGAGGAACAGCAAGGAAGTATGAACATATCCTGACCAAATTATCACCAACCTTAAACACATGGAGTTACTGCAAATATTGGGAAATCTGTAGTCCTAGCATTCTGAACCAAATCAAGGCTATTGGAAACAAAAACAGAAGTTGCTGGAAAAGCCTAGAAGGTCTGGCAGCATCTGTGAAGAAAAATCAGAGTTAACGTTTTGGGTCCGGTGACCCTTCCACAACCCATAAAAGTAATAGCAAGAACATAATAGAACACATTTGGAAAAAAAAACTGAGCAACTTTTACTCGTGAGATTTGACGTGTTTTGTCTGTGTCATGTTTTTATGAGCATTAGCATTAAAAAAAATCAATGTAACTAACATTAATATTTTAAAAGCATCATTATGATTACTTCAAACATTACATGGCAATGCATTCAATTAAAGTTATTTTCTTTGTCTCCATTTTCATCTGCTTTTTTAAAAAAATGAGATAAAGTCATATTCAGTTGTTCTGTTTTTTGTTTGTGTGAAGGTTAGTTAAAAAAATGTTACAAGCTAAATTGTCTACATTGTGCATGTATGTTACATTACAAAACATCAATTATTAGCTGGTGTTGGCATGAAACTGTCAAATGACAAAAACATCCTTTGTTATTTCTGAAGATAAAGGTGTAAGAACAGAAAGTTTGGAAGATATCTGTGTGAAGTGGATGCAATCCTTTCAGTCATAGTTTGGTCTTGTTGACTGGTTAGAAAGAGAAATGTATGAGGAAGATATATTGATTGGAAGAGAATTCAGATGGCCTGATAATCTCCAGGTTTGAGCAACAGCCTATGGATTACCTGTCCAAATTGACTTTGATATGTCTTCCATCCTTTCACCCTACTTTGGCAGCCAGACACTGAGAGCCAATTCACTGGTATTTCTCATAGTCAGTTTGAAATCAAACTGATCCAAACATGTTCATCTCCAGGAGCACGTAAGACTTGATTTCAAATGTTCTCACCCAGAATTAGGGATGCTACCACTGTACTACAGTTCCTGCATTTCTTTTTCCTCCTTAAAAGTCGTCTCTTTGACCTTTCCAACATCACACTCCTTGTCTCAGCATACATAGTTTTGATAATGCCTCAATGAAATGCAAGTTTATTTTGTGTTAACGGTATGGTAAAAGCATGTTGTGTTTCTTTTTTGTCAATTTTATTATTTTTGTCAATAATGTCTCACAGGCATTTTGTCCATTTTTGTGGTAGGGTTTCACCTTGACCATAGAGAAGGATTTGGTTCTCAAAATAGAATATTTTGTGCTAACCCTGTGCAGAATTGTGACGTCATCGTAGGACTTTGAAGCATTGGGCTGAATTGCCTAATGGCTGTTCTTGTCGTATCTCTTGTGACTGGTCAAATATCTGTCAAATAGGACTGGAACTGTGAAGAAGACAAAATATGTTCACATTTGTGCTTTTGGAGCTCCAACATTCCTACAGTCTTCAGAAACAATTGTGATCCTTTTCTAAATTATTTCTGAATGGCCACCCCATCCAGCCTATGCCTCATAACATCTCAAATGAGTGAGGACAAATACTAGCTCCCATGCATTTGGTCATATACTATAAAATTTGGCATTTTTAAGCCAGATGACACATCTCCAGTTTTTCACCACAGTATTGTGTTGCCATCTTAAATGCAAAGAAGTAACAAAGTAACTCACCTCTCGACCCTTTCCGCCATCCACAAGTTAGATGGAATGCTCCCCATCTGCCTGGATCAGTGCAGCTCCAACAACACTCAAGAAGCTTGACACCACCCACCAGAAAGCAGCCCACTTGATCAGGATCATATCCACAAATATCCACACCCTCTACCACTGACCCTCAGCAGCAGCAGTGTGTGCTATCTATAAGATGGACTGCAGAAATTCATCAAACCTCTTTAGACAATTCCTTCCAAACTTATGCCCACTTCCATCTAGAAGGACAAGGGCAGTAGATACATGGGAACACCACCATCTGGGAGTTCCCCTCCAAGCTGCTAACCATCTTGACTTGGAAATATATTGCTGTTTCTTTTCGTGTCATTGGTCAAAATTCTGGAATTCCCTCCCTAATGGTATTGTAGGTCTACCTACAGTACGTGGGCTGCAATGGTTCAAGAAAGCAGTTCACAACCAGCTTTTAAAGGGCAACTAGGAATGGGCAATAATTACTGCCCCAGACAGTAATGCCCACATGCCATGAGTGAATTTTAAAAATGTTAGAAGTCCAGTCAAGTCCAAACTTTTATTATGTGTAAAAGTCATGAACATATCTCTTACCAATTCGATAAGCAAATTAATAATGCTCCAACATTGTGCTATGTTACAAATCTCTAGTTGCTGGCCAAGATCACCACTGATTACATGGAACTACTTATTAACATCAACTTAACATTCTAGGCTCAGTTTTGGTCCATAATTGAGGAAAGGGTCTTTTAAAAAGCTGCTGGAGAAAGAAAAAGAGAACCTCTAGGATATACAGGTAAAATATTTCCACCAGATATACCTTGTTATTTTCTAAAAATAAATGCTTACATTTTCGATATTTTGACTTCAATTACAAATAGCAGACAAACCTTAATGGAAAGCTAATTATATAAAAAACACATTTAATGCCCTGTAGGTATGCATCACATATTAATCTGGATGTGATATGATCATAATTCTCACGTTAACGAGAAATATTCAATTCAAACTATTTCAAGTTTTTGATTCAATTCCACTGTCACCTCTGCTGAAAAGTTTATTTTACATACAGTACAAAGAGTTGCAGCAAGTAGCAGTCTTGTGTAGGACAGTAGCTTTGGCAACAAGCACTTTATTGGTTGGCACCTGAAAAATTCTGATAGTAGTTCTACCAACCGTGCAGGTACAGTTATAACATTTAAAAGACATTTAGATAGGTACAGGTTCAGAGGGATATGGGCCAAAAACAAGCAAGTTGGACAAGTTTAGTTTGGGACACTTGGTCGGCATGCATGAGATGGATTGAAGGGTCTGTTTATGTGCTGTATGACTCAATGCGAGGGAAGAGATTGCAGGGCCTTTGGCAATGATCTTTTCATCCTCACTGTCCACGGGTATAGTGCCGGAGGATTGGAGGGAGGCAAATGTCATTCCCTTGTTCAAAATGGGAACAGGGATAACCCCGGAAATTACAGGCCAGTTAGTCTTACATCAGTGGTGGGCAAATTATTGTAAAGGGTTCTGAGAGATAGGATTTATGATCACTTGGATAGGCACAGTTTGATTCGTGATAGTCAGCATGGATTTGTGAGGGGTAGATCATGCCTCACAAACCTTACTGAATTCTTTGAAGAGGTGACCAAATACGTGGATGGAGGTAGAACAGTGGATGTAGTATACGTGGATTTAAGTAAGGCTTTTGATAAGGTTCCCCATGGGAGGCTCATGCAGAAAGTAAGGAGGCGTGGGATAGGGGGAAATGTGGTAGATTGGATTCAGAATTGGCTGCCCCTTAGAAGACAAAGGGTGGTAGTGGATGGAAAATTTTAACATGGTGCTCAGCTACGAGTGGTGTATCACAAGGATCTGTTCTGGGTCCTCTTCTATTTGTGATTTTTGTAAATGATTTGGATGTAGGAGTGGAAGGATGGATTAGTAAGGTAGTGGATGATACGAATGTGGGTCGAGTTGTGGATAGTGTGGAGGGCTGTTCTAGGTTACAAAGGGACATTGATAGGATGCAGAGCTGGGCTGAGAAGTGGCAGATGGAGTTTAACCCTGAAAAGTGTGAGGTAATTCATTTTGGAAGGACAAACTTGAAAGCAGAATACAGGGTTAATGGAAAGATTCTTGGCAGTGTGGAGGTGCAGAGGGATCTTGGGTTCTTGTCCACAGTTCCCTGAAAGCTGCCACCCAGGTGGGTAGAGTTGTTAAGAAGGCGTGTGGTGTGTTAGCTTTCATTAGTTGAGGGATTGAGTTCAAGAACCGTGAAGTTATGCTTCAGCTATACAAAAGCCTGGTTCAGCCACATCTAGAGTATTGTGTCAGTTCTGGACGCCTCATTACAGGAAAGATGTGGAAGCATTGGAAAAGGTGCAGACAAGATTTGCCAGGATGTTGCCTGGAATGGAGGAAAGGTCTTACAAGGAAAGGTTGAGAGAGCTAGGGCTTTTCTCTTTAGAACGATGAAGGTGACTTGATAGAGGTGTACAAAATGATCAGAGGTATAGATAGAGTGGACAGCCAGAGACTTTTTCCTGGGGTGGAGGTAGCTATTATGAGGGGGCATGGTTTTAAAGTGAGTGGAGGTAGATATAGGGGAGACGTCAGAGGTAGGTTCTTTACTCAGAGAGTGGTAGGGGCATGGAATGCGTTGTCAGAGAGAATAGTGGAGTCGGCCTCATTAGGTGCATTTAAGCAGCAATTAGATAGGCATATGGATGATAGTATAAGGTAGGGGTGGAGGTTAGATAGATCTTAGATTTAGGGTAAAAGTTCGGCACAACATCGTGGGCCGAAGGGCTTGTACTGTTCTATGTGCTTTGAATCTATAACCCGTGAGTGTCGGTAGCATGCGTTTTTGCCCAATCCTCCATTTGAAACGAAATCCATGATGCATCTGCATGCAGTCTTGAGACATAAGACCCACCCATTGCGGAACAGACATTTTTTCTGGTTCAACATTTTTTGTTCAGAGGAAGGTAAATCAGGCATGTTCATTTCTAATATTTATTACAGAGGTGATCTAGTACACCTATACGAGAATTCTGAAATTCAGGTATAAATGTTATAGTCTCTTCTTTAATATTAATTGACAATTTTTTGAAAGCTAAAGGTATTAAGCATTATGCTTGATAAATGGAGTTGAGGTACAGATGAGCCATGATTTAAATGAATGGCAGATCAGGTTGTAAGGGGATAATGACCTATACCTTTTGTATGCTCCAAGTACAAGCTGAGAACAGTATTGGGACAGTATTACTCCCTTCATCTCTTTTATCATCAAAATGAGAAGAAATTTTCCAGCAGTTGAAAATACAGATGTCGTACACTGTTAAACTATAGCACTAACAAGAATTCTGTAAAAACCTGAAGAACTATGGATGCTGTAAATCAGGAGCAAAAGCAAAGTTGCTGGAAAAGCTCAGCAGGTCTGGCGGTATCTGTGAAGAAAAAAATCAGAGTTAACGTTTCGGGTCCAGTGACCCTTCCTCAGAACTTCCTCAGGACAGTAACGTTTCACCGGACCCGAAACGTTAACTCTGATTTTTTCTTCATAGGTGCTGCCGGACCTGCTGAGATTTTCCAGCAACTTTGTTTTTGTTTTGAACAAGAATTCCATGTTGTGATCTGACCGAAAAATAATAAAAGTGTCATTTGATAAAGAAATACTAGTGGAGCAGAAATTGTGCCAGTTAAGCAGACTCCAGCTGAAGGTTCCCAACCATATGCAATCTGTTAAATGTTCCGATGTTGTGTTTCACTTAATCATCGTTAAAAGTAATTAATTATCATGTCTGTCACTCCAGCTGATCTGAAGAGACACTTGAAGCAGGGGAGGCCTTTCTAAAAGTCAAACCTAAAATTCTAGGATAACAAGGTGTGGAGCTGGATGAACACAGCAGGTCAAGCAGCATTATAGGAGCAGGAAAGCTTGATGTTTCGGGCCAAGACCCCTCATCAGAAATGGGGGAGGGGAAGAGGATTCTGAAATAAATAGGGAGAGAGGAGGAGGCAGATAGACAATGGATAGAGGAGAGAGGATCGGTGGAGAGGAGACAGACAAGTCAAAGAGGCGGGGATGGAGCCAGTAAAGGTGAGTGTAGGTGGGGGGGTAGGGAGGAGATAGGTCAGTCCAGGGAGGACGGACAGGTCAAGGGGGCGGGATGAGGTTAGTAGATAGGAGATGGGGGTGGGGCTTGAGGTGGGAGGAGGGGATAGGTGAGAGGAAGAACAGGTTAGGGAGGTGGAGATGAGCTGGGCTGGTTTTGGGATGCGGTTGGGGGAGGGGAGATTTTGAAGCTTGTGAAATCCACATTGATACCATTGGGCTGCAGGGTTCCCAGGCTGAATATGATTTGCTGTTCCTGCAGCCTTCGGGTGGCATCATTGTGGCACTGCAGGAGGGCCAGGATGGACATGTCGTCTGAGGAATGGGAGGGGGAGTTGAAATGGTTCGCGACTGGGAGGTGCAATTGTTTGTTGCAAACTGAGCACAGGTGTTCTGCAAAGCGGTCCCCAAGCCTCCGCTTGGTTTCCCCGATGTAGAGGAGGCTGCAACGGGAACAGTGGATACAGTATACCACATTGGTCGATGTGCAGGTGAACATCTGCTTGATGTGGAAAGTCTTCTTGGGGCCTGGGATTGGGGTGAGGGAGGAGGTGTGGGGGCAGGTGTAGCACTTCCTGCGGTTGCAGGGAAAAGTGCCGGGTGTGGTGGGGCTGGAGGGGAGTGTGGAGCAGACAAGGGAGTCACGGAGAGAGTGGTCCCTCCAGAAAGCAGACAAGGGTGGGGAGGGAAAAATGTCTTTGGTGGTGGGGTCGGATTACAGATGGCGGAAGTGTCAGAGGATGATGCGTTGGATCCGGAGGTTGGTGGGGTGGTACGTGAGGACGAGGGGTATTCTTTTTTGGTTGTTATTGCGGGGACGGGGTGTGAGAGATGAGTTGCGGGAAATGCGGGAGACACGGTCGAGGGTGTTCTCGACCACTGCAGTGGGGAAGTTGCGGTCCTTGAAGAATGAGGACATCTGACATGTACGGGAGTGGAATGCCTCATCCTGGGAGCAGATGCAGCGGAGGCGAAGGAATTGGGAATAGGGGATGGCATTTTTGCAGGAGGGTGGGTGGGAGGAGGTGTATTCGAGGTAGCTGTGGGAGTCGGTGGGCTTGAAATGGATATTGGTTTCTAGGTGGTTACCCGAGATGGAGACAGAGAGGTCCAGGAAGGAGATAGAGGTGTTAGAGATGGTCCAGGTGAACTTAAGGTTGGGGTGGAAGGTGTTGGTGAAGTGGATGAAGTGTTCAAGCTCCTCGTGGGAGCACGAGGCGGCGCGGACACAGTCATCAATGTAACGGAGGAAGAGGTGGGGTTTAGGGCCAGTGTAGGTATGGAAGAGGGATTGTTCCACGTAATAGGTACAGAAGAGGGATTGTTCCACGTAATAGGTACGGAAGAGGGATTGTTCCATGTAAGAGTGGAATGTGGAATGTGGAAGTCCGCCTGGAAATTACTATGCTTTGTGTCTGCCAGCTGTATATACCACAGAAATCAGTTGTAATGACATTACGCGGTAATGTCTGCTCATTACTTGTACAGGGGTTCTGCCATAACGCTTGTTCTGGCAAGGCGAGTTGGCTGTAACACGATTGACGAATCATGGAATGCTATTTCTAAAACATAAACTTGTGTTGGCTGAAGGCAATTCCAGTGGGTATGTATCAACATCACATAATTGTTTCACAGGCTTTGTCCTGAGCATGTGCAATGTTAGTGCCTCTGTGCCAGCATCACATGATCATCGATATTTCTGTGCGAGGTTACAGTACTCTGTTTTTGTTTTCAAATTTTGCTGTGTTACCCATTAAAATGCGAGGACAAGTGACAAGAATATTGGCAAGAAGTGTCCTGGTGATAAAAGCCAATCCTCAAGAAATAGTCAGAAAACAATGAACGACAGCCATACCCTTCTGGATTAACTATTTTTCGCCCTAACCCCGCAACCACAACTGCACCTAAAGGTGATGATGATGATGATGATGATGATGATGACGACCCTCAGCCACTTGCATCAAAAACAGAGCAACCTCAAAACCTCCTCCCCCTTCAAGTTATCTTGACATTTTTTCAAGATAAGGTGTTAAATTTACTTTTATTTCATTATTAGATATGAATTAAACATTTATTCAAGCTGCGCCAACCTTTATGTTAGTCTTTTGCATGATCTTTGAGCGATTTTAAGTGATATTTTGTGGTGGTCGGCCCTAACCCCACTTTTCCCACAGGCCCCATTATTTCTATAGTGCGATTTTCTATTATGTGATGTTGTGCAGGAACGCAAATATCACATGATAGTAGAATTGACTGTAATGTGTTTCACTAATTTTACATAAACTAACCCCTGGACCTAATCAATAACAATTACCATTAAGCCATGGGATCAAGCCATGGGCGACACATAGGCTCAGTAGCTTCACAGCACCAGGGACCCAGGTTCAATTCCATATTCTCCCTGTGTCTATGTGGGTTTCCTCTGGGTCCTCTGGTTTCCTTGCACAATCCAAAGATGTGCAATTTAGGTGGATGGGCCATGCTAAATGTGGGGTTATGGGGATAGGCTATGGGGTCTGGGAGTCATGCTCTTCAGAGGATCAGTCCAGACTAGATGGACTGAATAGCGTCTTTCCACACTATAGAGATTCTATGATTCAACCCTGGTTCAATGAAAAGTGCAGCAGGACATGTCAGGAACAGCAAGAGGAATGAGTAAAAATGAGATGTCAACCTGGTGAAGCTACAAAGCAGGACTACTCGCTGCCAAACAACAAGTAACAAGTGATAAACAGAGCTAAGTGATTTCACAACCAATGGGTCAGCTCTAAGATCTGAAGTCCTGACACATCTAGTCATGAATGGTGGGAGACAATTAAACAACTTATTGGGGTACAGGTTTCCACAAATGTACCCCACCTCAATGAAGGCTGTTACTTTGCTAAGGTTCATTTGGTTGAATGATGGTTTGTGATGCACAATGATGCCAACAGCGAGGATTCAGTTCCCACACTGGATAAAGCTACCAGTGAAGGAATCTCCTTCTCAACTTCTCTCCTCACCTTAGATGTGGTGACCCCTAGGTTAAACTACTACCAGTTATCTCTGTAATGAGAAAGCAGGCCTACTATCTTGAGGACTATGACGACTTTACCTTTATTCTGCAGAATTCTGTTCTCCAAGGAACAGTGGAAACGGGATTGGTTTGATTCTTGATTGACAAAGAGCCAAGAGAGTTGACCATTATAAAGAGGGGTAGAGAGGTGACTCAGATAGGAAAGTAACTTGAGGCAATGGTCAGATCCGACATGATCTTTATTGAATGGTGAAGGAAGCTCAGGGAGCTGAAAAACTCTCATGATTCTTGCGTCTTTCTGTGACTAGAGTCAACTGTGACATCTTTGCTGTTATCTAGCTAAGATTTGTTAACGCTCACAAACCAAGGATTGCATTGAAGGTTTCCTGGTTTGTCAGAATACTGTAGTAAATTGTACACTTATCTATTTAACCACTAGGAAAATTAGTTTAAATTTACAGTCATTTTCCCATCTTTCTATCTTCCAATTCAATTGCCAAAATGAAAAAAAGGGATTTTTGTGTTTTATGTAGGTAACGTGCATTTGATTACAGTTCATAAGATTCATGCATTCAGCCAGCATTTATGAACCAGCATTTTATGAAGAGTCACAAACTTGCCTTGAATGACGTGAAATAATTTGTTACATTCAAAATGTTAGTTCTTGGGCAGTGCCATTGATTGGAAGTGACTGTGAATGTACAGTAATTGTGTACTTCGTTAAAAACTATTTTGATCGACCTGGCTGAAGAATTGCAATATCTCTTGACCCCAGTCAGCTAGTGACTTCAAAATGAAAATAGAATAAAAGGAGCCACCTGCAAGTTTTCTTTTTATTCTTTCATGGGATGTGGACTTCACTGGTTAGACTTGCATTTATTTACCATCATTAGTTATTGTTCAGAAAGTGTGCTGATGTGGCTTTGTGTCCCACTGGAGTCCTTGGATGTGGGTATACCCACGGTGCTATCAGGGAGGGAGTGTCAGGATTTTGACTCTGTTCATTGAAGGAACAGCAATACATTTCCAAGTCAAGTTGGCCTGGATCTGGAGTGGAACTTATAGATGTTCCCATGCATCTGCTCCCTCCATCCTTCCAGATGGTAGTGGTTGTGTTTCAAAGATGCTCTCTAAGGAATCTTGGTGAATTTCTACGGAGCATCTTATAGAGGTTTATAAAATCATGAGGGGCATAGATAAGGTGAATGGCTGAGGTCTTTTCCCCAGGCTAGGCAAGTCCAAAACTAAAGGGCATAGGTTTAAGGTGAAAGCAGAAAGATTTAAACGGGACCTGAGGGGCAACTTTTTCCCACAGAGTGGTGCGTATATGAGCAAACTGCCAGAGAAAGTGATAGAGGCAAGTACAATTACAACATTTAAAAGACATTTGGACAGGTACATGGGCAGGAAAGATTTAGAGGGATATGGGCCAAACATACACGAATGAGACCAGTTCAGTTTAGGAAACCTGGTCAGCATGGATGGGTTGGGCTGAAGGGCCTGTTCCTGTGCTGTATACCTCTATGGCTCTATGATTGGGCAGCCCAGTACATTGGCGCAAAAGATAAGTCTGAATCATTCACAACAATCTTCAGGCAGAAGTGCCAAATAAATGATCCATCTTAGCTTCCTCCAGCATCGCAATGTCAGTCTTCAGTTAATTTGATTCACTCCATGTGATATTGAGAAAAGGTTGGAGGCACTGAACAGTGCAAAGGCAATGGGCCCTGACAACATTCTGGCAATAGTTCTGAAGACGTATGCTCCAGAATTTCCTGCACCCTTAACCAAGCTCTTCTATTTTAGATACAACACTGACATGTACACGACAATGAGGAATATTCCCTAGGTATGTCCTGTACATAAAATCTAACCCAGCCAATTATCACTCCATCAGTCTACTCTTGACTGTTAGTAAAGTGATGGCAGGTATCATCAACAGCACTATCAAGCAGCATCTGCTCTGCAATAACCTGCTGAGTGATGCCCAGTTTGACTCCTGACCTCATTACAGCCTTGGGTTAAACATGGACAGAAGAGCTAAATTCCAGAAAAAGATGAGACCAATTGCCCTTGACATCAAGATATTCTGTGACCATATAGCATGAAGGAACACAAGCAAAACTACAGCCAATGGGAAATGGAGGAAATCTTTTGGGTTGGAATCATACCCGGCACATAGGACGATAGTCGTGATAGTTGGAGGTCAAGCATCTTAGCTCCAGGACATTTCAGCAGGAGTTCCACAGGGTGGTGTCCTATGCCCAACCATCTTCAGCTGCTTCATCAAAGACCTTCCCTCCATCATAAGGTCAAAAGTGGGGATGTTCAACAATGTCAGCACCATTCGTGATTCCTCAGACCCTGGAGTAGTCCATGTCCAAATGCAACTGCGGCAAAACTGCAGCAGGTCAAAAAGCCAGCTCACTACCATCTACTCAAGGGTAATTAGGGATGAGCAATAACTGCTGCTCCTGCCAGTGACACCCACAACCCATAAATAAAGAAAAAACATAAATGTATATTTATTTTACAATTCATTTCTCAGGTGTGAATGTAATTTGTGATGTGATATTTGTAATCATAGGGAGCTCAAGTGCAAAATGTTGTCAGTGCTTAGTTGTGTCCATTTACAAACAGTTGCATTCCATTGGGAGCATCTCTCCAATCAGTACCTCTTGCCACTAGAGAGACACAAAGAATAATAGCTTGAGAGGCATCACTCTGCCTCAGACATGGCTAACGAAGCTTCCATGATCATGTCAGAAGAATTTGCAGGATGATTATCTCCTGTAGCCCCGGCCTAGATGTTTTGGTTAGCAATAATTATGGAGTAAATGTGGTTGACCATGAAGATCACTGCAACCCTCCCACCTCTCCCCACAACTTCTCCACCCCAGATCTTTTTGCATCACTTTAGTCGAGTCTTCCTGTACAGCTTTAACAGTGATGCTTCAATGCTGCCATCTACACGAGCACCTAGAACAAGCACCTTTGTTTTAATTCTACATTAGCTGCAGCATCCAGGGAAGTATTTAAAGACCTCAAAGATTTTAAGTGGGTGAATGAATGAGTGAAGCTCAGAGCAGAAGCTAGTTAAGCTGAGGCTTGCTGTTGATCACTAAGGTACACCAGAAATTAGAGTGTATAATAATTCTAGAGTGGGCATTGTGTAGCAAGCCCAAGTCTTCAAAACTAAGCTTAGTGTGAGAAATATTCATATATTCTTCTAGGCTATACTTCCCAGGCAAGTAGAATGTTTGTGTGCATATACATTTGAATTTCCAATGGATACAGCAGCGGATGTGCAGCTCACTGGTGCTGTTATTTCATGAGAAGATCTGTCCCAATTTATTTGACCATGTTGTGAACACTCCTTTTATGATAACAAGACCTGGGAATAGGCTTGAACATAAATTTTTCAACACAGAACCAGGAGGCACAACCATTAAGCCAAAAGATCATCCATATAGCTGCATTCCATTGTATAATGATGTTCTCTACAGCCATTTCTTCAATGATCTGCATTGGAAAATGTGAGAAGACAGTCAAGATTTAACTGTGAGGTTACTGGTACCTGAATTATTTACAAAGACTTTTTTTTTTCTAGAAATACATTTCTATTCGTCAAATTTGTAAAGGAAGTTAAATAAAATTCAACTTAACTCCATACTATAAAATTTTGAAATCCAATTTAACATTATTTTTAAGACTCCATGTCTGACCAAATACAGAAACACTCCAGCTATGAGTGTGTTTGGACAAAGTTTGCAAACGTATTAAGCTATCAAACAAGTACAGTGAAAGTGATCCTTAACAAGGCGGTGGAGTTATCGGATTCACAATGGAATACTGATCCTTGGTTGGCTAGGGTACTTCTTTTCCAAAATTCTTGTTCTGTTTTCCTTCTGCTTTTTTCACAGTGCACTATTGGGTCACAGGTCTTGTTAAATCTTTAGAAACCACAATCACAGAAGTACCAATGGTATGCCTGAAGTCTAATTGGTCCAGACAGTGCATAACTTAGATTCTGATTGGCTAGGTGAGGCATGTCATTTCCTGATGTTCATCCTTCCAGCTAGGGAGCAATGCACGGTTATTTCCTGATGTCCATTCTTCCAGCTAGGGAGCACGATTAGCTCATTGTCTCGAATTTTGCTAATTTTGTGTGAAATTCTAATTAAATCAAATATTTATCTGATTGACTGTGTCTGATTAGATCATTCACTTCCAAATAACTGTCTGGTTTTTGGTGACCTGCTGGGCAATATGCTCTACTGTGGCTGTTGATACTTTAAAATAGCTATTTACTTTTAAAAATAGATTGCAAAGTTACAATGAAACTAATACAGAACATACACAGTGAGTAATACTTAAAAATATGTGCAAAGTGTCTGTAATGTAAGTAGGTAAAAATCCTCAAATATTCTTATACATTCATTTGTACATAAGTATCAAAATGGATGATATAGTTCCAAAGCTAACCCGTACCAACAGAAGCTACACCTAATCCAAGGAGTATGTTTAGATATTTTGTTTCCGTATTATAACTAAATGTAACTCCCAACTCCCACAACACAGCATGTTTAATCTTAGGAGTGTCAATTCAATTGTCATACACCTTATATTTATGATTATAGGGCACAACATTTCAAATTGAAAATTACAGGAAGTGCGATAGAAAGAAACCTTCCTCTATGCAGTCCTGAGGCGCTTCAATATAATTTTTATGCTACTGATTGTGACAATGCAGATTCCTTATCAGATATACAGTCAGTGGAATTCTACAGTTCCCAGCCCCTTGGTGTATTATAGCTGAAAGGCCTTAGGCAGGGATCTTTCACCATTATGTCTCTGCACATCTGCAGATGCTAGACCAAGTTTTAGAGTGTGTTAAGTGATATGATGTAGTGTCTAGGTGTCTTTTCTTTGTATATGCCCACCACTATTATCCAGATATATTCTGACCTCATGATCTCTTGTAGATACAATGATGACCTTCTTATCTTCAGCAAGGTATTTGTACGTGATGAGGTGATACCTGTGTCAGCTCCTATATAATAACAGTGAGACATGGGTAATATAATACTGAAAGATTCAATTAGCTTCTATGACCAACATATATCACAATCACAGGCAGTTCTAGCTAAGCAGTTCAAGATTGTAAACAAAGTAGAAACTCTAGTATAATACAATGTTTTGTCATGGTATGATCAACTTCTGGGCATATTTTGTTTTCTCTTTCTGATGTGGGATATTTTCTTTCATTATCTGTGGCAAGGCAATATTTCTGGAATGTGTTCAACTCCAAGTAACAGTTTTACATAGTGTTGTATAAAATATTTTGTATTCCTTTGCATTTGTTCATTGATAAAATATCAGACATTTGAATTACTACTTCCAGGACTAGCTAAAGACTCGGGCTAGATAAAGAATAAGGACCTAAAATGTGTTTTAACTTGTCTTAGTTACTTTAGCTTATTTTCTTTCTCTGGAAGTCTCTCAGAGCAAGAAGGACACTTTGATTGTTACTGTTTGGCCACATTATGAATACACCTGTCATGGCCATCAGAGCTCCTGACTTAAAGGTAAAGACCATAAGCTCTCCGACCCTTACTTTTTAACCAGTCAAGTTATTCAAAATAATTGAACCACAAGTGATTATCTAAGACAGTAGTGGATACTGAAAAACAAGTGATCTTAACATCTGTTTTTGAGAAAATGTTCAAGTCTATTATAAAGGGTGTAAAACAGAATGTTTAGAAATACATAATATGATGAAGCAGAGTCAGCATGACTTCATGAAAGGGAAATGGTGTCTGACAAATTTACTATAATTCTTTGAGGAAGTAACAAACAGGATAGGTAAAGGGGAAGCAGTGGATACATTTGAATTTTTCGGAAGTGTTTGATAATGTAATACACTTTTGGCTACTTAATAAGAAAAGAGCTAATGATGCTAGGGTAGTATATTAGCATTGATAGAGGATTGGCTAACTAACAGATAACAAAGAGTTGGGATAAGGGGACATTTTCAGGATGTCAACCTGTAACTAGTGGAGTGATACAGGAATTGGTCCTGGGGCCACAAATATATTAATGACTTGGATGACAGAAGTGAATGTACCGTAGCCAAGTTGGTGTGGATGACACAAAAAAAAGTAGGAATGCATGTGGTGAGGATGAAGTGAAGAATCTGTCGAGGGGTATGGATAGATTGGTGAGTGGGCAAAAAATTAGCAGATGGAAAATAATTTAGGGAATTGAAAGATTATGCATTTTGGCAGGAAGAATAGAGGGGCTGAATATTATTTAAATGGAGAAAGACTACAGAAAGGAGGAGTTGGGAGTTTGTATCAAGGAATCACAAATAGTTTGCATCCACGTAATAGGGGAGGCAAAAGGAACATGGGCCTTTATTTCAAAGGGAATGAAATATAAAATGGGGGCTTTTGCCAAAATTGTACAACGCTTTGGTCAGCCCAGCAGCTAAGATATTGTAAACAATCTTGGGCCCCTTATCTGATGAAAGATATCCTGGCATTGGACGCAGTCTGGAAAAGATTTACGAGGTTGGTACCAGGTACAGATGGACTGTCTTATGAGAAAAGGTTGAGTAGATTGGGCCTATACTCATTTGAATTTGGAAAAATGAGAGACAGCCTTATTGAAACATACTGATAGAGGACTTACCAGGGATTGCTGCCCATCTGTGCAAAAGTCTAGGACCATAGGGCATAATCTCAGAATAAGGGGTCATGCATTTAACCAAAGATGAGGAAAAATTTCTTCTATCATAGGGTCGTGAGTCTGTGGAATTTTTTTACCACAGAAGACCATCGAGTCTGGATCATTAAGTATATTCAAGGCTGAGACAAACAGACCTGTTATCAGTAAGTGAATCAAATGTTATAGGGAAAAGGCAGGAAAGTGGAGTTGGGGATTATCAGAACAGCCATGATCTCATTGAATGGTAAAACAGACTCAATGGGCTGAATGGTGTACTTCTGCTTCTATTGTTTTGGTCTTATAGTCTTAGATTATGGGTTGTGAAAGGAAACAATTTTAGTAATCATTTTGTTCTATTTTTCAGAAGAACCAAAGTGGCAAACAGAAAAGATACCTAAAGAAGAAATCACTCCATTATAAGCCCCAGTTCATGTCATGGGTATGAGATCTATTTTTAGCAGATTGAAGCAAAATGCTCATTGTTTACTCTAAACGTTAACTCCCGTTCCTGAAATCATGGGATTAGATCTTTTAAAGAATACGTCTCTAGATGGCAATATCTCCAATCAAGAGGAGGGACGCAGTCTTTTGAAAGTAGTATCAATCGCCACCATCAGTGCAATTGTGAGCTTTATAACTATAATTGGTAACATTTTAGTCATTGTCTCATTCAAAGTGAACAGCCAACTTAAGACTGTGAACAATTATTATTTGTTAAGTCTGGCTTGTGCTGATCTCATCATTGGAGTGTTTTCAATGAATCTCTACACTTCTTATATTCTAATGGGTTACTGGTCGCTGGGAAATTTGACATGTGATTTGTGGCTCGCATTAGATTATGTAGCTAGTAATGCTTCTGTCATGAATTTACTCCTCATTAGCTTTGACAGATATTTCTCAATTACGCGCCCTTTGACATATAGGGCTAAGCGTACACCTAAAAGGGCTGGGATAATGATTGGACTCGCTTGGTTAATATCTTTTGTATTATGGGCACCAGCAATTGTATGCTGGCAGTACCTGGTTGGAGAAAGGACAGTGCACCCAAATGAGTGCCAGATACAATTTTTATCTGAGCCCATTATTACTTTTAGTACTGCAATAGCTGCTTTCTATATTCCTGTGTCAGTGATGACAATATTATACTGCCGTATCTATAAAGAGACAGAGAGGCGCACTAAGGATCTGGCAGAGCTTCAAGGAACTAATTTGGGGTCTGAAAAGGAAGTTGGGTGTTCCAAAAAGACTCTTTTGAAATCTTGTTTTAGCTGTGAAGGACAAAAGCTTTCAAACAGGGAAAGATGCCAAGTTTCATGGTCTTCTTCAAACAGGAGCACAACAGTGACTCTAAAGTCCATGCATACACCAAATGTCACAGAGGAATGGCTAAGCAGTAAGCAAATGGGATCTGTTGTTCATGGCCCAGCATCAGGCGATGACGAAAAGCTTACCACAACATCAGTCAGCTCAGGGTCTCAAGAGCAAGATCAGAATGATGTGTGTGGTGGTGAAGATGACACAAAGATGATCTTTGGTAAGCATCCTATAATAGGTGATTATGAAAATCAAAATATTTTGACGTCCCCACCAAAAAAGATGAGTGATAAAAAATACATTTCTTACAAATGTAGTAAATTGACCGTTAAAAACGGAAGTTTCTCATCAACTCCAGATGCAAGTGATGAGTGCACAGAAGGAAAAGTAAGACCTTGTTCATCTGCTCACTCAGAAGGCCGAACTATTAAAAATCTTGACCAAAATCTTGGTATCCAGATCACCAAAAGAAAACGGTTGGTTCTGGTCAAGGAAAAAAAAGCTGCCCAGACTCTTAGTGCTATCTTACTAGCTTTCATCATCACTTGGACACCTTATAACATTATGGTATTAGTCTCAACATTCTGTTCAAATTGTATCCCATTGTCATTGTGGCATCTTGGATACTGGCTGTGCTACGTCAACAGCACAGTTAACCCAATGTGTTATGCTTTGTGCAACAAAACATTTCGTAAAACATTCAAACTGTTGTTATTATTTCAATGGAAGGGGAAGAGAAGCGAAGAGAAATTAGGCTGCCACAGTCAGTACTTAGCTGCCAACAAGTAAACCACACCATGTTTATGAGAGAGTAAAATAGACATTTAATTTGAATCATGCAATTCATTTTATAAAAAATGTGATCAGCGGCACTTCATGATTAATGGCAGGGTTTTATGTTTGCTAGGTCAGGAGCAGAATTGAAATAACAGCCTAGACATAACTAGTTTTTGTTTTGTGGGGAACGGAAATGGAACAGGCCAGCATGAACACCAATAAAAAGTCACGACAAATGAGTCAGATTTTCCTGTGGTAGTTTTATTTCAAGCAAAGGGTGCCAAAATGGCAGTGATAACCCTGTACCATTTGTTAGGATTCAGTATTCACAAGTAGTTTGCATGTCAAGCATGGGGCTGGATGAGCACAGCAGGTCAAGTGGCATCATAGGAGCAGGAAAACTTGACGTTTCGGGCCTAAACCCTTCATCAGAAATGGGGGAGGGGAAGAGGGTTCTGAAATAAATAGGGAGAGAGGGGGAGGCGGATAGAGGATGGATAGAGGAGAGGATAGGTGGAGAGGAGGCAGACAAGTCGAAGAGGCGGGGATGGAGC
>JAHRHZ010000283.1:19697125-19712750 GCA_024137785.1 Ginglymostoma cirratum | reverse complement strand
CTTGACCTGCTGTGTTCATCCAGCCCCATGCTTGTTATCTCGGATTCTCCAGCATCTGCAGTACCTTTTATCTCTAGTTTGCATGTCACATTGGCAAACACTTCACTATGAGAATAACTATTAAATGAAACCCTCAGCGCTAAAATTATTTGTTACAAATTGTATCAGAGTGGAATAAACTCAGGAAATTGCTTAGTTCACCTTTGCTAGACAGCCCTTCCAGCTTTTAGCTAGTTTCGATGCCCCTCTTTTTTTTTGCCCTCCTTTCTTAAAACACAGTCACTCCCATCAGACATTCTTTCACAGCTACCTGTGGCCCAATGTACAATCTTCAGCTGCATTTGTAACTGTCAGTAGGCTTTTAAAACTTTGGAAAGAAGGTGAACAGTAGCCATTTCATTTACCAAATACCCAGACAACTGATCTTTCCAGCCGGGGTTATTGGATTAGCAATCAGGAATGGAAACTCGAGGTGACTTTCCCTTCCGTGCCAGCTGAGGCTCAGTGGTAGTATTCTTATCCCTTAAACAAAATGCTCTCGGATATTCAATCCTTCACCACAGCCTTGAGTGCATCATCTAGTTGAGATGTCAGTGCAGAACCAAAAGGCTGTGCAGCACTCTCGGTTGAGTCATTACAACAAGGACACTCCCATAACATAAAAGATGGCACTTTATGAAAATGAACTGGCATTTTTTCCAGTGTCTTGGACGATGTTTATCTTGTTTGATATAAAATGCAACTTGTCTGGTCATTGGTATTAGTAGGACCCTGCTATGTTCAAATTGGCTGTCAGGTTTCCAACATTTAACAGTGACTGTATTTCATATTTACTTTTTTTTATAAAGGGACATTGGGACATCCTGATGTTATGAGAATTACAATATAAATATAAGTCTTTCTTTTTAACCAAGGGGCATTGAGGTCAATTGCAATACCCTTATTGTCACTCAGACCAAAATCAGCAAACTCATCACTTCCAGGAAATGAACCCAGGGCCTTCTGCTCTCTGTATTGGAACGGTCATTAATACAAATCAAAAAGAGATGCAACATGGGCTCTTACCTGATTCTTCAGTTAGGAGATGTCTATTTATAACAATGCCTTTTGGGATAAATGAAGAAGAGAAAGAGAACACTCACTAGGAAGGAAGTAGGATGATGAGAAGAGAGGAGATGAATCATTGTATCACAAATGGATGCTCATACTGCTCCAAGAAAAATGTAGGAAGATGCCACTGTTACCGGTCTCCATATTTACAGAATATGTAACCAGAAGAAATTAAGAAAAGGAGTGAAGTTCTCCAAAAACGTTAGTGGTGAGCAGAATTAGTAGTTATGCTACAAGTACAAAAATAATACCCCTTTGGGATGCAACTTTTATTCCGGAACCTAAGTGATTAAGATAGGGATTCAATTGTATAGAGTGCTAGAATTCAGTTGGCACAAGTTTAACATCTGCTGTAGACACCTTTGCATCTTAAATGGTAGTTATCACCCATAGCGGATGTGATGCCTCATGCATGCCATTGTAGTCTCACATTGCCGAGTACCTTAGGACACATAACCCTAAGGTGTGACAATATTAGACGTTTGTGGTTGAAACCAGATATTTGTATGTTTTACACATTTCCTCATGTGCCCCTCCAAGTGCTTTGAAGGCAGATGAAGAAACATCAAGGCAGATGTGGCCAGAAACAATTTATTAAAATGAATTTATTTCACAGCGAGTGAACAAGTAGCTCAACAATTTTGATCAAACTCACTTAATTCAATCGATTTTCTCGTTATATATTAATACAAAAGCAGTGTATACGCTATACTTTGTATATCAGTGTGTCACACCTTGCTTGATTTAAATAATCTAACTCTTTCCCAAAATGTGTACTCATTACCAGTGTGTTCTGCCACACTCTCTGTCACTTTTTAAGTTTGGGTCTGTTCGCAACCAAGGAGGATAGCTGCTAGATCACTCGTAGAAAACATTCAAGTTCAGGAATTTCTTAGCACATTGAGTGCAAGATGCTTGCCAATTCCTGAGCATTAGTAACTTGTCGTACAGAATTAGAGTCTTGCTGAAGAGAAGTGTGGTGTTGAAACTTTTATCTTGTGTTCATCAGGACAAACACAAGAATGTCACATTTCAATGGGAGCAACAATTTATACAGCACAAGAAAATATTTATGGTTGGTTGGTGAGTCTATTAGTTGAGGCATTGTTATTATTATTGTTATTGTTTAATTCAAACAAATATAAAATGTCTGGGCAAATTCGTCCTGCCTGCAGGGGATAGGTTCCTGTATGTAAATATATGTAGCTTCCAATGAGCATAAGTAAGATACATTGTGAGCACAATTGATAAGCCATTTAAGATTATCACACGCAGAATTGTTCAGTAACAGTCTAATTTTTTAAGGAATGAATTAGTTATTCATTACAATTAATGGGAAAACAATATATAAGACGTCAGCCACATTTTGTCTTTTTTCTTTAAATAAAAATTCATGTTTTTACTTTTCAAGAATAATATGCAAAAGTAACTATTTTCTAATTCCTTTCTGTAATCAAAATATCACAGCTGCCTTTTCACTTCTGAGAATCATCTTCAAATTCAATTCTGAGAAGGGACAATATTGCCCTAGTTTTGTTGGATAATGCACTAAACTTACACTGAGTGATTCCAATCCAGTTTCGACTCAGCATTGGGTCCACACATAAAGTTCTTGTTAATTTAGTGTAACTTAGAAATCAACACTGCTTTTCAGGGAAAAAAAAAATCATACGGATGGCTGGTGTGGAATATGTAAAAGATCCCATTGATACCCTATGGATGGTCTCCCGATAACAGCGTTCTTGAGCTACATAGAACAAGCTTAACTTTACATCTGGCCAACATAAGGACCTCGTCGGTGTGATGGTGCCATAAATGCAGAATATGTCATTCTTCAGCAAGATAATTCCTCAGTTTCATGAGCACAAAAAGTATTGGTGGTGATAAAGTAAGAATATATTTATCCTATACTTAGACAGCACTTGACCATCCTGTTTATAACTTTGTAAAATTGCTGATTGAAAGTGTGTTGTCTTACTCCAAATCAAGCTGACCCTTTCCCAGATGTTCTGTTTTTGCCCTTGATACCAATGCGTTTGCTTTTGCACTTTCTCCTGTTGCTATTATGTACTTTGTTGAGTTGCAAAGGATAGGACGATGATGGCAATCCTGAAAGTTTTAACTGAACTCTCTTCAACTGAGAAATCATTTACACTTGGAGACGTTGTCAACCTAGAGGTATTTTAGCAAGGATTTGTCACAGAATAAAGATTTTAATATTCATTCTCATTTCATGAATTGCATAAGTTATTATTTTACTTCTGTTGCACAAATATTAAACTAGAGTAATTTTATTTCTGCAGAATGGGAGTGTTCTCTCACACACATCTAATGGTTTTCATAATCAAGAAGAATAGGTACATGCACATAACAAAAAATGTAGTCAAACGTAGGATTCTTGTGACTTATTTGGTCAGTGGAAATTGTATTTGTATTCAGTCTGTACTTTTCCAAATTTCTGGACTTATTTTTTTCACTTACCAGCTATGTTTGAAGAGTCTGCAACTATATATATATATGGTGAGAGTGGTCTCCTTACATGCTCACTATTATAATGATTGTTTCGCCCTCATATGAAGTTTTTTTGTTGGATGCCTAAGTAATTGATCCACAATTTCCATCTATTAATGTTGAACTCATTTACAAATTGAATGGACGGATTTTATTTAAAAAGTGTTGGCATTATAAACATTCAGTGGGTATTTAACTGCTTGTACATCATTGTGTTGATTAAAACAATTATTTCACCATAAATGTTTCATACAAATGCCAACAAAGTTTAATAATCTGCCTGGTTCATAGTGATGTGTGTACAATCTACAAATAAATTTGTTTTGGCAATTTATGCATTTGTTCATGTAATTAGAAAGGGTTACAGAACAATTTAATTGCTTTATTCCCCTCTTGTTGATAATCATTTACATCAGGGTATAATTCAAGAATGAATGACATTGCATCCACTTAGGCACTCATTATACATGAACTCCTGAATGTTTCCTAGTGGGCTACTCAACTGAAAGACCATCGCAGAAGAGCATCACAATTTTCACCGAGCTTCTAGGTCCAGCTGGAATGCTACTCATAAGTGCAGGCACAATCCTATCCTGTTAGTTTCTCTCTTGGTCCAGGTTGCAAATGTAATAAAACTAATTGTTGTACTTCCATTGCACATGCAGGTTAGATGCCAACAATAATATGGAGGGGCTCATAGTTTCCCTATAGTTATGCCAAAACCATTTGAGATATTCAGCCAAGCAGCAAAGTGGGCATTGGTACCAGTCACCATCTGTATTGCCCACTCCACTCAATAAGTGAATGTTACCGCCATACAGCCTTACAATATTGAAACTGCCCACGAAAACATTTTTATACACATCAGTCATCTACCTTCCCGCTTAGAATTTGGAGATGAAGTGATACCTTGTCAAGACATAGAATTGAATATTGTATTTTGTGAACCCACTTTTTTCCTTTCTTTTAGCTTTGCTTGTAACATTCTCTGTCACCATATCCTCTCTCACCTTCCCCCGCACCGTCCAGTGGTCCTGTGTGATCTTTCCAGTCTGGCGGTTAGACACACCATTGCTCTGCCATTCTCACATTCCGATCATTTAATCTGAACTATCAACATCCTCTCTCCCCTAGCACTCCAATCCCACACCTCCACCACTGTCGCATGAATGCTGCCCTTTCCACACTTCGCGTCAGCTCTGATGAAGAGTCATCTAGACTCGAAATGTTGGCTTGCTCTCTCTCCAAGGATGCTACCTTACCTGCTGTGATCTCCAGCACTTCGTGTTTTCAGTACAGATTCCAGCATCTGCACTACTTTGCTCTTACATTGTCTTTTGTATGTCTGTGCAGTAGTCACTTGGAATGAGGATGATTCTTGCTCGTGGCAACAGTGGAGACTTTTAATGTAGGGAGCTGTTGTCCTGGCTGATCAGAAAATTCTCCCACTCTTGTTGCCTACCATATGCATATGGTGATAATCAATTTGTTTGGAGCATTATGATACCTGAAGTGGGACTTAAATCTCTAGTTCAGAACTAGGGATACTACCACGACACTAAAAGACTTGCTCTTATTTTCTCTTGAAGAATAGTTGAAAGAAATGGGTGCGGTTCCTAAGGAGAAGGAGCCAATTATAATTTCAGCTAATATAGTGTCTAACAAGGGAAGTTGAAAGATTGATAATGAGAAAGAGGTCAAGGGAGCTTGTGCTGGATGAAATTATTTTGGAGAAGGCACAGATGGAGGTAAAAGAGAACTGTGACAGTGAAGGGGGTTCAAGGCAATAGCAGGGAAGCCACATTTGACATAGTGGGCACGTGCTGAGGGAAGAGGAATGAGGAAAGGTCGCTGAACAAATGGCATCAATAGTAGTAAAATACAAGATCAGAAGGTCTTTGCGTATTGTCTGTATAGTGGAGGAATCATGTATCAACAGCTCACCTCACTGTTCTTAATGAATCATACAACAAGATCCTCACTACACCACTCTTAAATGTAATACAATAGAATGGGTGCCTTCAGAGATTTTATTGATGGATTGTAAATATTGATTCAGTACAGGATAGTGATACTAACAGTATTACCATGTCAGGGAAGATTTAGAAGCCGAAACAGAGTCAACATAAAAAGCATAAATTTAATACAGCCACAATTAGTCTTGAAGAAACTTAAACGAATAGAATCTTAATTTGAATTCAACTCTTCACCAATTAAAAAAATGCTAGCCCCTCAAAAGTGTTAATTAAACTATGAGATACAGGTTGTACAACTGAGGAGAATCCAGTTCTGAAAATAGAGCAAAGATTGTGGACAGCTTGAATTGCATTTTGAAAAAGCTCTGGTTTGGTTACTTCAGCTTGTTTTATTTTTCTATATCGGTCATGAACACTGGATTTCACAGTCAGTATTTTCATTTGATTCTGAAATTTATTTATTTTCTTGTGCTGGTGAAGTTTTGTACTTGTTAAGAAGTATTCATATTCCCTTTTCCAACCAGCATCAACATCACACATGCTCTGTTAACCTGGAGATAAAGTTCACTCTGCTCAACAATATGCTCTAACCCCAAAGTCAATCTGAACTCACTCCTCTTACCATTTTAGCTTTGAATATTAGACAACCAGATGGTCTTTCTCAGCAAATTGCAAATGTAATTTAGTTTCGGCTCTTTACTGGCATCTAACAGAGAAATCTGTCCCTTCACCTGAGCTGGATTTGAATCATATTCCCAAAAATGAAACAACCCATGTTCAGACCCGCTGATCCACTTAACCTGAATCACGTCTTGAATAGGATTTATCATTTTTTCCATAAAAATTAGTTTTAACATGCAGTACCAAGAGGCGTAATAAATAAACTATCTGTTCAAATTGCACTGGGTATGTATTTGTTAGCACTCTTGCAGCAAATGGTACTTAAATACAACATTTATTTAAGGAAAAGATGACAATTTAAAGTATAATTTGGCTTGATTTGCAGTTTTGCTTAAAACTCCAAAATTATAGTTCATCATGTGAGCTATCACTACATTTAGCTTGCTTGTTATTAGGTTTCACCATCATCCATGCATACTTGCACAGATTTTCTTTGTTGCAATCATTCTGCCAGTATAGAATATTTCTTCTGTTCAGGTTGGCTCCAGCACAGGCATTGTACCACCATCCTCCACCTGAAATTCCATTGAGCTCTAGTTTAGCACAGTTCTGAAAGTAGTTGTCATTGTCACTATCTTTTGTGGTGAATTTTTGGTTATCATGGATGTACCCTTCTGTATCTTGTGTCAAAGCATCAGCTGCTGTTCCTTGATAAAGACCAAGCCTAATTTTGTACCTGGCGTCTTCACGTTCAATGAGGAATGGGTCATATTCTCCCCATTTCATTTCGCCATTCATGCCAATTAGCTTTATTCCCAATTTGTATGCTCTTGGCTTGCTAGTAAGTCTGTGCATGAATTCATTGCCCAGCCAATGATCGCCATTAACCAACCCAAATCCTTGCTTGTAGTCTTGCCATGTTCTGTCAAAATCCAAGGAAGTATTGGCAGTGATGTGCTGGACCACTGTCCAGCCGCCTTCTGCACTGTGCATGTCACAATACACAACTAGAAGATCCTTCATTAGTTGAATGATATAAAGGCCATCTTTAGCCTTACCTTTTGACTGCTGAAAAATTTCATAACAATCATTTGGAAAACCTACATAAAACAGAGACATCAATTGAATCAGCATAGTAACCCAGTTTTAGAATTTCACATTGTTTTTGCATCTCTTGCATTTATTTTACAAAAAAATTCTTGTAAGTAAGGAATTCTCTGCTATATCATTCTCCAATTCTGTTAAAGCTCATTTTAAAGAATTTATTCTAACATATAGAGTCACACAGCATGGATACAGACCCTTCGGTCCAACCAGTCCACGCCAACCATAATCCAAAACTATACTAGTCCCATCTGCCTGCGCTTGGCCCATATCCCTCCAAACATTTCTTATTTGTATACTTATCTAAAAGTCTTTTAAATGTTGTAACTGTACCATCATCCACCACTTCCTCTGGAAGTTCATTCCACACATGAACCACTCTCTGTGTAAAAAGAAAATGGGCCCTCATGTCTTTTTTCAAAACCTTTCTCCTCTCACCTTAAATATATGTACCCTAGTCTTGAAATCTCCCATCTGAGAGAAAAGACACCTGCCATTCACCTTATTTATATCCCTCATTATTTTACAAACCTTTACAAGATCAACTCTCAACCTCCCATGCTCCAGTGAAAAACGTCCCAGCCTCTCCTTATAACTCAAACCCTGCATTCTCAGCATCATCATGGTAACTCTCTTCTGAACACTCTTCAGCTCAATAATATCCTTCCCTTAACATAAGCTCATGCAAACAATTAATTTATTATCAGTAATTTATTTTCCTATTGGCTAAACCTTACAGGCTTTGTTAATGATAAAATAACATGCCAATAAAAGCCTGATCTGCAATCACACTGTATATTGTCATCACAAGTTACTTTTCTGTGGTAAAAATGATATACAGTATATACGGTATAGCCACTGCTTTTACTTTCATTATTGACACACAATGATATTCACAGTACCTTCAACTGAAAGTTAATTCAAACTTACCACCTTCTTGTTTCATATTGATGACATGAGCATAATCCTTTGAAGTTAGTAGATGGGCATTTTTCAGTTCTACAGATAGTTCCGCACTTGTCAAAATGGTGCACTTCAGTAACATAAGTAGAATACAGTTGAGAAAGCTCCAAACATTCATGGCTGTGATTTGTTTTAGCCAATTTGCAATCTGAGAAAAAAAACGCTTGAGTTTTGTGTCAAACATTTTACTTGTTGGTGAATTAAAGGCTTTCCCATTCGTGCCATTTCTTTTTACTATCTGGCTTTTCACTTGAAGTTTGAGCTGTCAACAGCTCGTGCCAACAACTTTGGCCTCACCACCAGATGGTTACAAGTGGAGTCTGGAAACTACCTGTCACTCCAATAAGACTACTAGAGCTCTGATGAGTTTCTACAATTCCGGCTAGAGTTCCCATGTGGAACTTCATGGATTACCATACCAATCTTGGGAGGAGAAAGAACAATTGATATTGCCCCCGATACATTGCAAAATCCATTAACTAGTAATGAGCATTTTCTGGTACTGATAATTGAGCAATGTGAATGAATCAACCCATTTGGCAAATTTAGGTATGAAGGCTATAAATGATAATACATAATTATTCACTTTTTATTCGGAGCTTTCAGCTGGTTGACTGTGAATCAAATGATTAATTGCGGGTAAACAGAAGAATCTAGATCAGAATATATGTAACAATCTCAGATACAAATAAATTATAAATCACACTTCTGTTAGGAATTATGTTCTGTGCTGAAATAACCTAGAGCATTTAATGGGACACTGATTATTTCAAGGATCACCTTTCTACACTGGCCTTGTAATAGCTCTGAACAAAATAATCATTCCAATGAGAATCTGCACAAATGCTTCTGTCTTACCTTTCAAAATTAAGGAAATCAAGTTGATACAATGCAGACAAATCTCAGGTTAGCAGAAAGATGATTTCTCAAACAACACAGCTATCCTTGTTGTTTCCACGATATCTCTCTGAACTTTGGCAGGTGCTGATACTTCAGTCCAATGTGCAACAAATTCTCAATTCCAAGCTTCTATCAGTTACTGAATCCCGACACTGAGAGCTTGCAGGATTTCAACAAATGCTCTTATCTATACACTTTGAACTACATTTAAGAAAGACCTGGGCTTTTATGTAATACGTTTCACAATCTCAGAAATTCCAAAGCACTTAACACCTGACAAAGCACTTCTGAAATATATTCATTGACATGACACATAATGATTCACTATGTGGCTCTGCGAACAGCACTGAACAAGTAATGTGTTATTTGGTGATGTTGGTGTCCATTTGCAATAAAAAGCTGTACATTAGTGTGAAGTTCTACAGTTAATAAGGTCATTAACAAGCAATAATCCCCTTTAATAGAGAACGCTCCACTGACTAGTGAGAATCTTAACTCAATATCCGGAAACTAGCAGTGAGTTGTTCCCAATTTGAGTTAGGCGTTGCCCTGGACTTCTCATGTGATTGTGCAACACTTCTACTCATTGTTAAGGTGCTGATGAGATTAAACATTGACCAAGCTCCCATAGAGAACATAACATGTAGCTCTTTGTACAGTGTAATGAGGCCTTTTCTATTCATCTGAAAGGGCAGACGAAGCATCGGATTAATGTTCCATCTGAGAGACAAATGATCCAACAGTGCAATGCTCCCTTTCTACAATACTGGAGTGTTGACCTAAATTTTATGCTAAAACACTAGAAGTGATGCTTGAACTTACAGCCTTCTGCTCAGTGATATGAGTAGAAAAAAGTTACTGTAGCTCCCATTACTTTATGGCAACATCTTCACAATCAACTTATCAATCAATCAACATTCCTTTCTCCTGAAGTATAATTTTTTGAGATTGACACTCGTGTTTGTCCTGAAATGCAACGCATCTTTCTTATCAGTAATAGTCAGATTCTATAATATCAAGCATATGATATCCTAGTTAAATTGAAATAATGTCAAGAATGTTTGAAACATACAGCCTATCAGTGACATCTTTTAAAGTTCTCAATATTAGGCATTGGTGACATATTTTAGTACTAACGGCTACTAATCAATCTTCTGCAGGGTTGCAAAGAGTGAGGCAAAACCAAGTGCAGTACTCAGATCCAGATTAAAATGCAGGGGGATGATTAGAAATGAGTGAGCAAGGAGGCAGGACTAGGGGAGAAATTTGTTTGGAGAATGTGTGCAGGAGATGTGAGAAAAATGGGGTGGAAGGGCAAGAGGGGAATATAGAACATGAGCGGTGAAGCTGGCTTGGCAGCAGGAAGGTGGAAGGCAGTGGTGATGGCGAGTGCACCTTCCTTTCTGCGAAGCTGCATTTTCTCAATAATGCAGGGTTGTGCATGTGGTGGGTATTTCCAATTAACTGGAAATTTCCCCAAAATAGGGTTGATTTATGGTTATGTTCTATTAGCTCATAAGTCTTGTTTTATTGGTCAAAGGTTAATTATACACGTGGTGCACGTGAGAAGCCTTGGACTTCAGTATCTTTGCACTGAGGCTTTTTTTAAAATGTCATTTTTAGTGACCGTTTCAGTGAAGTTTCATTGTACTTCATGGAGAATTTTCCCGCCATGTCTTACCAAATTCACCTCACAAATTTTCTTCCCCTGTGGTGTCACCTTTTCTGATTGGCAACACGAGGCTACAACCTCCATTCCCGGGATAACTCACCACTGCTGGGATAACCTGGTGGACAGGATGGTATAAAGGTAGGAAATCTTCTTTCCCCAGGACCAGCAATAGAGGCCATGAATCCAGACCATACCAGTCTGGTATGAGGTTACCACCTGGGTCTGTGCAGCCTCAGCAGTCTGGAGGAATGCACAGCAATGTAAGAAAGAGGTGAATGATCATCCCCATAGTGCAGGTATAGTGCCACAATCTTCTCTCTGATATTTTATGCTCATTCTCTGCTAGCGTAGTCACATCACACTAAGGTTCATGGCACACCACTCTCGCTATTGCCCCACATTATCCCTGCTTACTGTCATCCACCTGAACCCTTAGCACCACTAGCCCTGCATACCCTCTGCACTGCCTACTGTCCTACTTGGAACACCTCCCTATTGTACTGAAAGTAATAGCTGTGCCACCCACTTTCATCTTGTTTAGTTCCCACTTCCTCTCATTCCACAATATGGGATTTGGCTTCTTGCTGTTTATCTGGAGATGATCCTGACTCTGACCTCGCTAAGTGGCTGACATAGCACACCTAAGCCCATGGACTTTTATCAGAGGCTGTTCTTAAACTTAGTACGCTGGCACCCTCTGACAGAAGGTTACTTCCCTTCACTTAACTGAGGACTGTTGATGACAAGTTTCCTGGCTTTGTGTTTGTGCTAAATTGCATGGCCATAGAGCAGCACATTCAGCCAGGTATCTCTGGCTGAGAGGCAAGGCCCAAAAAGGCAAGGCAACACTGTGATACTGTGAACATTCAGATAGACTCGGAGCGAGTGCTAAGGGAGCAAGTGAACAGCCTAGAGATGTAGCTTGGTCCAGGCCATGAGTTGAATGCATATCCCTGATCACAGGGTGTCCTTGCTGCAGCGTGACAAATGCAGCCCAAGGTACAGCAATGAAACATAGAAGAGTCCTGTAAATGGATCAAAAGTATGTCATGAGGGGGAAGAGTGGGAAGGCACCCATGATCATATCCTGAGATGCTATTGTGTAGTGAGTCTCCTTCAACTGGATGCAAGCTGAAGCCTCCAGGTACTTATTGACTTCCACATTGAGAATTCTTAACCTTTATGTTGGACTTGCTGCTCTGTGAGAGTGGAACTATTTGAAGGCATGGCAGGGGTGATGGTGGTACACTTTTCTGTTCCCTGGCAGATGGCAGGACTCGAGACTTGGGCAAATGTTAGTGTTCATTAGGGGAAGGGGGAAAAGAGGCGGGCAGAAGTGGGAGGTGGCAATTCGTGATGACTTTGCTGGGAGATGGAGAGATGATTTATGGAATGTTGATATTTAATGGATGAAAAGATAAAACTTTTTCTTCTGACTGTTCATTTATGGATGAAACTCACTACTACTGAACAATTTCTAGGAGGGCATCTGAGACTTACTAATCTGTGTGGGTATGGACGAAGTTTAGAACAAGGTTTAACAATGCTCTTAAGACTAGGTGTTTAACACAGACCAAAAACATTTAAGTTAGGCATTCAACAATCCTTACTACGAGTGTTTCCCTCAATAAAGTCATTGTGCAATAACTGATAGGTTTGTGGTAGGTTTATAGTTTAAGAGTTCACCTTTCACAATAAGAAATCATCAGATAAAGCCTACAGTTAGAGATAATGCTTTGGCTGGTAACATCAGGCTAGATTTTGCAAAATGCAATGAACAAACAAGTTCCACTCCATTATAGACTTTCCTGAATTGAGGGTTCCTGCCAGCCAACTACCATAAAGATACTGCCCTCTATACCTGCATGACCAGGGAAACAACAGTAACCAACAAGAACATCTAAATCAGGCTGAAGAGTTGTTAATGAGTAGCACAGTGTCTGAAACAGGGAGTGGTGACCAAAATGTTTTCATTAAATGTCAAATCAGGTACAAAATGTGGAATTTCCTCCCTCTCTAGAACTAGCTGGGAAAATGATGGAAAGGCAAATAATTTGGGTGGGTTGGGGGGGGGGGGGGGGGGGGGGACAAAAAATTTGGCCCGGGGGAGTTTTAACCCCCCCCCTCCTGCCACTAAGTTCTAGGTGGAAGTCCTTGGTCGGTTTTCCAAACGCATCATAAGACAAACACTTAAGTGGTTAATTAACAACCACTTTGTTACGTGTTTGAACCATTTATTGGTCTGATTATACTGGTTGGTGTAGGCAAAAGAAACGGCAGCTCTGCCGGAGTGGCCTGCCATTGGGTTGTGGATGTTCTTGATTTGCTCCAGTGTGGGGTGATGGAGAACACAGTTTGGGGTAGGCTAAGCAGTGTCTGCTGAAAGCTAATCACCTCCATTGGGATCTAGGTGTCCTCCCAACAACCCCACCGTGATACATCTACCTCCAAAATCTCTTACCCTCCTGCTGGTCTCAGTCTTCCACACTGCCATGTAGCCAACAGCTTAGCCTTGACATTGTGCTGCGCCTCACAGTGGTTGCTGACTTCTGATTGGCCAGTAGCTTCAGGTGGGTGGCACATCACTACTGCAGGACTTGATTGGCCAAGTGGATCATTAGGCCATTGCTTAAATACCTGATCAGCACTTCCTCTGACAAGACTTTCCCACTCGTGGGGATAGGCAATGACTGACCCTTAAGACACATGTCCCATTATGGGAAGACAGTAAGAACTGTTGATGCTGGAGTCAGAGATAATAGTGTGGAGCTGGAGGAATACAGCAGAACACAGAAAAGAAGACCCTTCTGAAGAAGGGTCCTGACCCGAAATGTCAACTTTCCTGCTCCTCTGATGCTGCCTGGTCTGTTGTGTTCCTCCAGCCCCACACTGTGTCCCATTATTAGAATTTCTTTTCAAAAAAAAAAAAAATCCTTGCCAAAGAATGGGAAAGCAAGACTGGATAAACCATAAGACTAGATATGAGCAGATTTAGGCCTTTTGGCCCATTAAATCTGATCTGCCATTTGATCATGGCTGATATGTTCTCAACCCCCTTTCTCCCCTGAACTTTTGATTCCCCTAAGCAAGAACCTGTCTGTCTTACATACACTCAATGACTTGACCTCCATGGCAACAAGTCCACAGATTCACACCCTCTGGCTGAAGAAATTCCTCTTTATCGTACTTCTAAAAGGGTCATCACTCTGGAGGCTGCGCCCTCAGGTCCTAGTCTCTCCTCTGAGTGGAAACATCTTCTTCACATGCAATCTATTTGGAATAGAGAAACCGGGAAAGAAACCAAAAGAATCGCAGATGCTGGAAATCAGGAGCAAAAAACAGAAGACGCTGGAAAAGCTCAGCACGTCCGGCAGCGTCTGTGATGAAAAAAATCAGAGTTAATGTTTCGGGTTTGGTGACCCTTCCTCAGAACCAGATCTAAAAAAGTAAGTCTGATTTTTCTTCACACAGGCTGCCGGACCTGCTGAACTCGTCCAGCAACTTCTGTTTTCCCTTCTCAATATTCTGCAAATTTCAATCAAAACCACCCGCACTCCCAATTGCTTCTAAACTCTTATTGGGTCCACACCCAGAGTCCTCGAATGGTCCTCATATGACAAGCCCTTCACCCTGGGAGCAATCTCGTAAACCTCCTCTGGACCCCCTCCAATGCCAGTTCATCCTTCTTTAGATACAGGACCCAAAACTACTCCGAATAATCCAAAGGCAGCATGATCAGTTCTTATACAGCATCATCAATACAGATTTTTTACGTTAATAAATGTTGTTAGCCTTGCTGTCATTTTTAAAATCATCAAATCCAGACTGTTATAAACTAATTATTAGAATTATCTACAACAGTCCCACCTACAGGCATAAGAGAGAACGTGCAGAAATCTGGGAGCTATTTACTTTTGCTTTTAATATAGGCAGGCACTTCAAAGCACTGCAGAAGTACTAGCACCGGTGCCTTCATGAAATTTTCCAAATCTAGTAACAAGAAAGTCGATTCAACTGCAGCGTGCTCTCCCAGGCCAACATGCCCAGCACCAAGGCACTAATCACTCAATAACAGCTGCAATAAGCAGAACATGTTGTTTGTATGCCTACCCTGACTCCTGAAGCAACTATCGCACTCAAAACGTAGTCATAAGAGTCTTAGATGGGCAGTCGAAACACTTTAAGAGTTGTCCACAAAACATCCCCAAAGAAATCAAACATTCTCACTGCCATGTGGGAGATCCTGGCTTGCAAACAACTAAAATGGGGAACATTCAATCGTGAAGGCACCAAGAAGTGGAAGAGGCAGTAATTGCAGACTTGTACTAGCTTCCCTTCTCATTCCAGCAAAGTTCGACAATGACTGCAATAACTAAAGAAATTATTTTGGTTTTCCCCTGCGCCAACACCTCAGCCAGTGAAGACAGTCAGCAATGGTAAAACAATATAGACTGGGAAAGCCCTGGCTTGATGCCATATCTGAATTCAGTGTTAATTTGATCAACAGATATCTAGAGGAGAATAATCAGTTTCCTGGTTATCCAGTGTCTAGTCTGAAAGTATGCCACATGTTAACACAAGGTGATTAAATGACAAAGCTAGCGTGTAACACCACCTAAATGAACACCTCACCAGCAGGGATAAAAGGTACTGCAGATGCTGGAGAATCCGAGATAACAAGGTGTGGGGCTGGATGAACACAGCAGGCCAAGCAGCATCATAGGAGCAGGAAAGCTTGACGTTTCGGGCCTAAGGGTCTAGGCCCGAA
>JAHRHZ010000283.1:19663911-19687125 GCA_024137785.1 Ginglymostoma cirratum | reverse complement strand
TTGACGTTTCAGGCCTAGACCCTTCATCCAGGGTCTAAGCCCGAAACGTCAAGTTTTCCTGCTCCTACGATGCTGCTTGGCCTGCTGTGTTCATCCAGCCCCACGCCTTGGTATCTCGGAGTAACTGCTCACTCCTGGCCAGGCAGAAGGCAGAAGGCAGAATTTTGCCAACAGAAGTTTCTCTACCTTGCGAGTTTCTTGAAGATGAGGCAGACATGGCACGGCACTGAATTGAGATACTTCTGGCAAAGGGTGGGAACTGTTCATGAGCAATGAGAATTACAACCCTTTGAAATGGCCCAACTTTTTGTTAGATCTTAGTAACTGTCTCAATAATGGATTCACACACATTTTAAAAATATGAAACAAAGAAAAGTTATTGTAGCATGATCTAATACAATGGGACATCAAGAAATGCAAGCCTTGCAAGAAGCAATTTCAAATGAACTAAAATTAAAAAATGCTTCAGTTATTTATTAGTTCAGTCTTACCTGATTTTACCTTTGGAGGTTATGTCCACTCGCACAGGTTCAAAGCGATAGGCTGGTGATACTATTTCCACGACGTATGAACCAGAAGGAACATCATTTACAGTGAAAGTTCCATCTGTCCTGTAAAGTGAAAAATATAGGCTCCTTCAGAACATCAGCTTATTAAACACCACATGCATACTCCAAAAGTAACTATCAGCAACAATGTACAGCAGCAGAATAACTGAATATAAAGTGGAAAGAGATCAATCACATTCGTGAACTTGCTGCTTAACATGTTGAGTCACTACAGAACGCAAAAAGGAAACAACCATGCTCTGAAGGAAGTATGGAACAAGGTGACGTGATCAATAGCAGTGCTCGAAGACTGGACTTTGGGAAAAAATTGGAGAAATTCAGGCCTTTCCACCTCAAAAAAAGAGGCAACTGAGACTTGGGCTCGGTGATAATAAATGGCAAGTACAAATAATTTCTTTAAACTCAATTTTACCTTTAGGAAAAACAACTGAGTCGCAAATTCTGGAAATCGATTTTAAAAAAATACCTGGATACTCCAAGGGCTACAGTTCATTTTGGGTGGGGTGTCATAAGAATAATGATTTTCTTCCAAATTTATTTTGTAGACTATTCACCATGGTTATTTTAGTCCACAGTCTTTTCAAGCCACTGTTCCACTTGACCAAAGATTCTTTCTGATACAATGTATTCATAAACTTTAACACATTGTTTGTTAATACTTCATGAACAACTCAAGCATGCAGATGAGCTAAGGGCCCCTATGCTTGCAGATTAAACTAATCTTCCTTGTCTACTGTCCCTGTTTGAGAATTTTTCTTAAACAATAATAAAGCAAAAGTCTTTAGCTACTTGTTGCAAACTAAGAAATGAAATGCTTGAAAAGGTACTTAAAGTATTTTTAAAAAATAGAAGACACAGAGAGAAGGCAAGGAAATAGATAAACACAAAACTGGCCCAGTTTAACCAATTCAATAGGCCAAATAGCATAATTGTATCAAAATTTTAAGATGCTTTATGCATCAAAACATCTAAATTTTAGGTTTGATCATTTAAAATGGCAGCCAAATTATCGGTAATGTCCTGTCAAAATAAACAGCTAATTAGCATGCTTCAGTACCTGGTGCAGTAGTAAATCAAAAAGTCCCAATGTTAATCTTTAGTCTGAAATGACTTGTGACTTTCAAGTCAACTGACAATAGGAAGGCAATAACTGGTTTCAGTACATCCAGATCTCAATACAACAACCTCCTCTGTAAACTGCAGCTGCTTGGGCATCAGGTGAGAAATTTGCATAACTGACGCAACCAATGCTCTGAATCTGCCCACACAGACCAGCTGAGGTAGCTGACAGAACAATGGAAATATCCAACAGTAAGGATTAACCATGAGAATAAGAGGAATAAACAGGTTTATAAGTAGCCCAATGTTTTATTGAAGTTAAAAGATCTATTCAGCACTTGGCCACAGTGCTGTCCATTCTACAACAAAAAAAATGGAAGACTTGGGCGTAAGTACAGACCACCAGACATCTTAAAGTGCTTATCAGGCAATGAATTACTTTCAAAGTTTAGTTACTGTTGCAGTGTCGGCAACACTGCATCCAATTTATGCATAGCAAGGCCCCATAAACAACATGATAACAACCAGATCATTAATTTTTGTGATATAGCAGGATGTGTAATGACTGGAACAATATTATGAAATAGTGCTACTGGATCTTTTAGTAAACCTGTTCCCCACTGAGCCACTGGACAGAAACACAAAATTCTCTTCTGTCATACCTGCTCAACAGTAGGGGTACTTCAGAGTGTATTTTGTTCGAGTAAGATGACTGTGGGTTTACATCCCAACCCAAAACCATGAACTAAAAGTGGGCGTTTCAGTTCATCACAGAAATGCATTGTTGGGGGCATCACCTTTCAGGTGAGACACTGAACCGAAGCCTAATCCATTGTTTGAAACAGGCACAAAAATATCTCACGGCCATAGTTTTGAAAACCACATGGGAGTTATCTCTAGTGCCTTGGCTGATATTCACCCAGATTATCTAGGGCATTTATCACATAATTGTTTATGGGAAGTTGCAGTGTGCCAATATTTCCTTAATCCCAATAGTTACTAAATTTCTAAAGAATTAGTTGGTTGTAAAGCTCTTTGAAACATGCTGAGATCTGGAAAAATGGCTCCAAGTCTTTTTGTTTTGTTTGACTTTATGGACAAGTAATCTAAGGTATGGATTAATATACTGTACAGTGTTTTCAAAGATGTGGGTTCTAAGCCCATCAGCTAGCTGTAGCTCAAATCTTATTCAGGCCCAGATGGATGCCAAGGGCAATTAGCATAAATTGGCTGTAAAAAATCTTAGCACCTCACTCCACCTTTATATTTTTAAAAACAACACTTGCTGCAAAATGTGCAGATCTAGCACTAGACTGTTCCATTTACATCAGGACCCATAACCCCGAAGTGGAAGAAAGTCATCTTTGGTTTTGAGGGATTGCCTAGGAAGAAAGGTAGCACACACCCTTTTGAGTCATAAGGTTCAAGTCCCACTTCAGAGCTTGAAGACACCTCAAAGCTGACAGTGCTATGTGCTCAGAACAAGTGCTGCATTGTACTATCAGCGGTGCCACCTTTCACGCGAAATTAAACGGAGGTCAATCTGACTGCTCAGCTGGGTGGGAGAGATCCTGCAGCACTATTTCAAGGAAAAGCTGAGAAGTTAATGCCACCGTTAGTCTCTCAATCACTGGGGAAGCTCAAAATGACTGCTGCAATTCCCCTACTCCAACAACACCATACTTCAAAGAATTCTTACTGACTGTCCAACACTTTGATCGTGGAAGGCGGTATGCAAATGGAAGTTCTATCTGATGGGTATTCCTGAGGTGGCGAAAGAAGTTGCATAAAATCCAATCCGGATCCTGCTCCCTCCCACCGCCCAGGCTGCTCGGGTCGAGGCCTGATCGACAAAACCGTGACAGAGCAGGTGAGGCCCCAGCTCTCGACCCAGTCCCCGGCCTCTCCTTACTTGAAGAAGCCGACATGCTCCTCTCCCTCCACCAACACCCGCGCCGTGTGGATCCAATCCTGCGGCCTGACGCCGGGTACCACCGCCCGACCCTCGATTTTAAACTTCTCTCCGACACCCTCTGCTTCTGAGCCGGCGCCCAGTCTGAGAGCCAGCAAGAAACACAAGAACCGGGAGACGACAACCTCCACCGCCATCATCTTTTCAGCCTGAAGGGTGTGAACTCTCACCTTTCAACCGTGACCTCTGGGTCCCGCCTGCACTAAATTCCAAACCAGTCTGAGCTGTCAATCATCATCAAGCTGCATTTACACCCAGGTGAGGATCCGAGAGATGCAAATCATTATGACATCTTTCAAATATATGCAACTGCGCTCAACAGACAGGATTTATTCATTTGTAATGGGGTATATACAAGAAATACACACCACATAAAGCAAAATAGCGCTCCTGTATTTATTTTCCTCCTTTATACTAGGAACTATAATATAGAACGATTAGCTTTTTTTCATTATATTTCTATTTTTGTACCAAATCTACTTTAGTACATAAGATTTGTAACTAGGTTCTTTGTACCCAAGATGATGCCATGGTGATATTGTACATTACGGAACTGTTATACTTTTATTCCTGAGCACGTGACAATAAAAAACTTAATTCTCTGAAACAGCAGGGCCAGAGTTAAAATATTATGCTCCTAAATGTGAACACACCTGCCCCTCGACCCCCACAAATTCTGATTTGTACAGGGTAGTTGTGGAATTGGAAACTACACTAGTTTGCGAGCCTGTTGAGTTCCTTAAGGCTCACTTCCCAAATGTCACTCAGTCAAAAACCACACATTCCCTCAACAACGTTGTGGGTGTTCTCCATCTGAGGCATGGCAACCTTCGGCTTAGAGATGACGACAGTGGCTCAATGAGAAAGCAGTTCTACAGCAACTGTCGACTGATAGTGCAAGAGGACAGCTCATCACCTTCGTGTCAGGGCAATTAGGGATAAGGGACAAATACTAGCCTTGTTAGCAAAACGCATCCTATAAAAACAATAAAATTAAGGTTTTAGTACTGGACATTTCACCAGGCAGGCAATGTTAATTTAACCTTGCTTTTTTTTTGAAGTCCCTTATCTTCCTGATCAATTCCACTGTCTGTTTAATGATTAAATTAAAAAAAAACTTTCATTTAACTGATAAACTAATATCTTCATTGGCATTGAGAAGGTTTACCAAAACAAAGCAATTGTCTGAATTAGGCTTGTATTGTTTGATAGTTGTATGTTGTTCAACAAAGACAGGAGAATTATGGATTTCTTGTGAAATCTTGGGGATTTAGATTTGTACGAATATATTGATAAACTTAACTTTTCATTAGAAGAAAACGACAGTGATGTTAACAAGGTAATGTCCTACTAACTTCACTATTTGAAGTTAGAATGTTGATGAATGAAGTGTGGTTAGTAAAAACGAGGAGCAGGAATAAACAATTCAGCCCCTCAAGCCTTCTCCATCATTAAACATAATCATGAGTGACTTTATCTCAGCCTCAACTCCACTTTCCTACCTGGTTCTCATATCATTCAACCGGTTACTAATTAAAAATCTGTCTACATCCTCAAATTTATTCAGTGTCGTGGAGTACATTGCACTCTTGCATAGTGAATTACACAGATTCATGAACATTTGAGATAAGTAATTCATCCTCATCTCAATTTTACATCTGCCAACCTTTGCCTAAATCTGTGACCACTCATTTTATATTGTCCCACAGAAGGATTCTTGGTGGTGTGAATCTGGATTTTCAAAAAGTAATAAGAAAGAATCACACAAAGGGCTGCTTGATACCAAGGTGCTTACTGTTTTCAAGGCACCCAACTGATGCAAGTTATTTATAGTATAACTCAAGTTTTATTTTGAATGCTTCCAAAAAAAAAACAAAAATCAAATTCAAACAAAGAACTCATTGGCACACGGCCAAATCTGAGGCAGATAATTTGATCCATACATGCCAGTGATTCCCCAAAACATGAAACTATTTCACCTCCTTTAGCAACAATTCACAGCACCTTAGAAATATAACTAGGCTACACACATCCAGTTTTTACACAAAAATTTTAAGTGATCCTTTTGGATCAAAGCTGTTAATTAAAGAAGCAATGACTATATTCCAGAAGAGCTTTACTAATTGTTTGGTATTACAGTCCATTCGTAGGCATTGAATAGAACATTGAAGTATTCTAAATATTTATAACATCGACGTCTTTATTGTAAACAACGTGAGCAAATCTTCTTTGCAATAAATGCAGCACATTTACCACTGTCATGTACACCTTTAGATTTTTAAAAAAAATCTTCTTGACAATTCAATTTATGTTAACATCACACAATTGAAGATGCTTACTGCACAGAGTACTACAATTTGCTTTGTATTGATAAAGGGGCATAAACAGTTTACACTTTATACAAACTACAGGGCATAATCATGAGTTTAACAGTTATAAAATAGGAGCATATAATGCAACTTTTATGGTGTCAATTTTGGATAATTACAGTAAGTGGCCTGCTCTAGGAAAGATATTACTATATTGGATGGTACAGAAAAGATTTATCAGGATGTTGCCAGGACTAGGGGATTTGAGTTGTAAGGATAGGCTGGGACTTTTTTCACTGGTGCAGAGGAGGTTGAAGGGTGACCTTAAGGAGGTTCATAAAATCATGAGGGACATAGAAAACGCGAGTAGCAAAAGACTTTTCCTTAGGGTAGAGCAGCTCAAAACTAGGGGGCATTTTCTTTTAATCTTTCTCCTTTCACCTTAAAAGGAACCTGAGGGGTAACCTTTTCACACAGAGGGTGATTTTTACGCAGAATGAATTGCTAGAGGAAGTGGTAGATGCAGGCACAATTACAACATTTAAAAGACAAATGGAGAGTTACATGAATAGGAAAGTTTATAGAGGGATATGGATCAAATGCAGGCAAGAGGGACTAGTTTACTTTACGAAACTTGGTTGGCATGGACAAGTTGGACAGGAGGGTCTGTTTCCGTGCTGTACGACTCCACGATCTATGACTATTGTTCGGATGAGTCTGGAGATTTGTACATCAGATTTGGTAGAACGATGAATGTTTTGTACTATGTCCCATCAGTGATGAAACATCTCATTTTGTAAAACATTCAGAACAACTCAGCTCAACTATCTAGAATTTATTTTCTTTAAAATTGTACGTGAATATTCAGCCAAAACTGACCACACTCTAGAACTTTCTGAAGGTGCTGCAGTAGTAAAACTATGTGACCAATGATGAAACAACCAACTTATAGGCAAACTCTCGTTCAGCTTCCCATTTATTAAAAAGCATGTCACATGAAAGAGTTGAGCAGAGGCACTATTTCACAAGCAGATAAATTTGTTATTTCACTATATTAGAGAGATCAGTTAATTTTTTCACTCACTCTAATGTTGACTGATCAACTCTCCCAAAGTCAGTCGCCATTATTTTTGTTATCTGATCTCTTCTTGGGCTATTTATTCTTAGTTTCTTCCAGAGTCAGAAAAAAAGTCATCTAATCTTTGTCATTTCAAAAAAGCTTGAATATTCTATAAACCTACAAAATTGATTTCATCAAATTATATAGGAATTGAAGTACACAAAAGTAAAATAACCTTTTCCAAATTTGAGACATTTCAAATTTAAATAGTGGGCTGCAAATATAACTACACAACTACGCAGAATTTGTTTCAGACTCCAATGAATAGTCATAACAGTAAACACTGACTAATGAGTTTGAATTTGGCAAAATATGCATCCAGCTAAAATCGTATTTCCAACGAAGTTACTTGATTACACGCTGCTTTTCAGAAAAACAGAAATGTACCTGTACCAAAATTTAGCTGACTGAATAACTTAAGTAGTACTGTACAAAGTCAGATCCCAACAGACAAAGTAAAATCTGATGCTGCAGTAAATTTGAATGTTATCAGACTAGTTAGCTTGGAATATGAAAGAGAAGATGGTACAAATAGTACAGAATGTACACTACATCAATAGACCATCTTTGGTCCAACTGATCCATCTTAATGTTGATGTTCCTTAGGCACATCTTCCCAACTCCTCCTTGTTGTATCAGAGCAACCTTTATTCCATATCTTTCAGAGCATCTATGTTAGCCACCTCAACCACATCAATGGTCATAAGTGATGCTTTTAAAACTTTTGTTATGAGTGGTTAGCTTTTTTGCACTGTGCGATCCACTTAGAATTGACAAGTAACCACAGAGCACACATCCTGAACCATTTGGAAGCACTGAGAGAATAGGAAAGGTACAAAATGTATCTGCGTTTGCTAACTCGTGAAGATTGTCTTGATAGCATCATTACTGGCCTCAGTCCTGAATAATGTAGCTGCCAGACTGAGCCTGTAATTCATGTAGAGAAAACTAGAGGGAGGGAAAAAAGGTATTTTACTTGGACTTAACACCAGTCAGCCTCTACATCTATTGATAATAGTAGTTGAGGGTATGTCCGCTGCAAAGTCCTCATGGAGAAGTAAGGCAAGCATAAGACATAAATAAGGAGAAAGCAATTAACCCATTAACTCCTTGTAACAAGACTCAGCTTCCTCCTCCAAGAACATGTCAAATTCCTTCAGGGTCAGTTCTGTACCTACCAATGCTACAAAAGGAACAAAAAAAAAACAAAAACAACAAAAAAAAACACAAAAAATCGTGCACTCATTTCTCTTGATCTGGTAGTTTTTGCCTTAATAAAATTTCTAATATTCTATTTCCTTTCTCAACCACCCTTTACTACTTTTAATGGGCAAGTATTATATGCAGGCACAAGTTGCCTGATCCCATTCAATGGCATTGGACTACCTTTGAATTGCCCTGGATGAACAAAATTAACATTCACAACCCTCAGTTTTTAAATTATTGTAAGACGTTTGCCAGTAGTACTATATCTGAGAGTGTATTTGATGCATTGATCACATAATCAGAAGTCCAAATCTCACTCCAGAGACTTAAACACGTAACCTAGATTGGCACTTTGTGCGATACAAGACAGTACTATGCTGAAGAGCTATCATCTTCTGAATGAGTAATTAAATGGAGGTACAGCTTACACCTTCAGGTGGATATAAAAGAGTCTGTAGCACAATTTCTAAGAATGCATGGAAGTTCTCTATCTTATCCCTCGACCAACAAATTATCTGATTATCACACTGTTGTTGTCACATCTTGCTGTGTGCAAAATGGCTGCTCATTCTCGACATAACAACAATGCTGACACTTCAGAAGCACTTCATTAAATGTATCGATATGTTTCACAGGCAGAGTGCATAAGAAAGGTACTATATAAATGCAAGTTATTCTCTTAGTGAACAATATCCTGATATCTGTCCTGTACAAGCTTTACACTTTCTATTCCTTCTACTTTCATACATTTAAAACGGTGATGTCAGATATTTCTTTACAACAATGTGAAACGAAGGGTGAATCAACTGAAATGTTTAAGATCAGTAAACAATGTTATCAAGGTAGACAGAGAAAATGCTTCCACAGTTGGAGTCGTCCAGATTGGGATAACATAAAATTAAAGCTAAGATGTTTGGTACTGTCAGGAGCCATTTTCTGCTTTTTTAATATTCTTATTTATAACCTGCCCTATCATCTTTCATGGATTCAATCTGGACTAAGAATGTTAGCCATCTCTCAATAAAATCCAAACAAAGTTGTTCCATTACCAGTCCTGTGTTAATCACTTCACATTTTTGCAACAGTATTGTTAAACACTTACTTATAATGGGCATTTAAATGCATTTTCTTTTCAACAGGAAAGCAAAAGGAAAATTGCAAGAAACAGTAATCCAAACCACATTTCATTGAATAACCTCACTAAAAAGAAATTGATGCACAAGTCATCGGTGAGTACTATGTAGAGACATAGCATTTTTTATTTAAGTGCAAAGTCACAAGAAATATCTACTTTAATGTTTCAATTAAAAGAATACAGTGCTATGCACATTTTGTTAATGTCACCTTACTGATATTAGTAAACAGCTGCATGCTCTATTATGGTGCTTTCTTCACTGAAATTATAACTTATTATTGTTGCACGGTCATATGAAACTTTACAACCTTCAATCAAATATACAGAAAATACATTCATAGTGTCCAAGAGCACTGAAGCAGCATTTCAGTGCAGATGATTGGCACTAGTCTGACAGTATTGAAGAACAGACCTTCTGGTCAAGTTAGGCTACATGAATCTGGAATGCAAAACAGTGTCACATCATCAGCTCACAGAGTCGAGTATATGCCGCTTGGCAGATAAACCACTTCAATGTGAAGTAGCTTCATTGGGTTCAATAGTGGTTTTAGAACATAGTTTGCAACCAATTTTGTGCTGAGCCTACTTTGATCACTTTCTGCAGTGCTGGTCTCCCAAATATTTTAACAAATAAGGAGGTTGAAATGATGTTGCAAAGCAGCTTTTAGCTGCTGATAGAACTTGAAAAATGAAGCTCCCTGGATACTGCAGATATTTAGTACAATTGCTCCAGGTAGGTTCCCACACTCTGCAGAAACAAAAAAAAAAAACAAAAAAAAGCTTGTTAAAACATTCCTATTATGAGTCAAGACTTGTTATTATTAGATTGAAACAACAAACCATGCATTCTATCCAAAATTAAAAGATTGGGAGGTTGCTGCACATCACCAAAATACAAAGTTTGATTATTTACATCAACAATTGACAAATGTCATTATTAGGAACCATAGCAAAATAGCAAAAAGGACTCCCAAACAACTGAAAACCTGTCTATTTTATAATACTTGTCTGCTTGGAAGAAAGCTTTTTCACAACTGCTGTCGAACAATACATCTGACAGGTACAATTACACGCACAATATACGGAGGATCGATCATTAAACGAAACAAATTATCTCGATAAACTTTGAAATATTTTTGTCACTATAGCCTTACAACTGCATTAAATAATTTTGAAGTGAAAAGCTCAATTAATTTTCAAAAAAAAAAACGTTAGTCTCAATGCCTGACAGCTGTCAAAATGTCATCCCAATGGAAATGTCTGAAGGCATAAGGCATTGCAACCAAAAAAGTATGCTACCACATCAGACATTCTATGTTGAGCAGTTAAATACCTTTCCATTTTCGCTGGAAAAAGAAAAAAGACAATTAAGTAAGATGTACGTAAACCAATACCAATTGCTAGGAAGCAACATTAATGATCAACATGGACAGGTCATTGGCATGGACTCATGTAGCAGGTGAGGTCATATTTTGGGACAATAAGAGAGAATGAAAATCTGTAACAATGATGACAACTTCTTTCAAATACCATTCAGCCCACTGCGTTCAGACCAACCAACCATCCAGACCCATCCCCCTATCCTATTTCCCATGGCTAACCCACCTACCTGGCATACCCCTAGACACAATGGGCAATTTAGCATGACCAATCACCTAACTTGCACAGCTTTCGACTGTGGGAGGAAACCCATGCAGACATGGGGAGAATGCACAAATTGCACACAGACACTCACCCGAAGGTGGAATCGAACCCAGATTCCCGGCACCGTGAGGCAACAGTGCTACCCACTGAGCAATTTCTAAACACGTAATTTCTTGTTACTTGGAAACACAAAATGCCAGTAGGTGAAGATCTTTTGAATTTTTTCTAAATATGGGCAGAGGAGGACAAGATTTCAAGCTGATGAAAATGGAAATAGTTTTTTTTTTTTAAAAGAAGTTTGGCACAATCATTCAGCAAATGATTTCAGTCAGACTTAAGGAACCTTGGTTGACAAGACATGTGGAACATCTCGTCAAGAGGAAGGAAGCTTAAGATTGAGGAAGTAAGGATTGGACAGGGCTCTAGAGGGTTAAGGTAGCCAGGAAGGAACTGAAAAATGGACTTAGAAGAGCTAAGAAAAGGTATGAAAAAGCCTTGGCCAGTAGGATTAAGGAAAACCCCAAGGCATTCTACACTTGTGAGGAACAAGAGGATGGCCAGAGTGAGGATAGGGCCGATCAGGGATAGTGGAGGGACTCTTGTGCGTGGAGGTAAGGGAGGTCCTTAAATGAGTACTTTGCTTCAGTATTCACCAGTGAGAGCGATCTTGTAGTTTGACAGGGTAGTGTGAAACAGGCTGATGTTAGGAAGGAGGATGTGTCAGATATTTTGAAGAAATGAGGATAGATAAGTCCCCTGCGCCAGACGGGATACACCCAAGGGTACTACGGGGGGGACTTATCTATCCTCATGGCGCCAAGGGAAGAGATTGCTGTGTTTTTGGCAATGATGTTTGCGTCCTCACTATCCACTGGAGTAGTACCAGATGATTGGAGGCTGGCAAATGTCATTCCCTTGTTCAAGGGAACAGGGATAATCCTGGGAATTACAGACCAGTCAGTCTTACTTCTGCGGTGGGCAAATTATTGGAGAGGATTCTGCGAGATAGTATTTATGATTATTTGGAGAAGCTCACAGTTTGATTAGAAATAGTCAGCATGGCTTCGTGAAGGGCAGTTCTTGCCTCACAAGCCTTATTGCATTCTTTGAGGATACGACAAAACATATTGATGAAGGTCGAGCAGTGGATGTGCTGAATATGGATTTTTAACAAGGCATTTGATAAGGTTCCCCATGACAACCCATTCTCTATCACTTCCGTCACCTACAATCTGACCCTACTATGAAGAATATATTTCTCTCCCCACCCTTACCTGCCTTCCGGAGGGACCGCTCTCTCCGTGACTTCCTTGTCCGCTCCACACTCCTCATTAGCCCCACCACCTTTCCCTGCAACCGCAGGAGGTGCTACACCTGTCCCTACACCTCCTCCCTCACCTCCATTCCAGGCACCAAGAAAACCTTCTTCATTAAACAGATGTTCACCTGCACATCCGCGAATGTGGTCTATTGTGCCCGCTGTTCCCGACGTGGCCTCCTCTACATCAGGGAAACCAAGCGGAGGCTCGGAGACCGCTTGGTTCACGACAAACGACAACACTTCCCAGTTGCAAACCACTTCAACTCCCCCTCCCACTCCCTGGACGACGTGTCCATCCTGGGCCTCCTCCAGTGTCACAACGATGCCACCTGAAAACTGGAGGAACAGCACCTCATATTCCGCCGTGGATATCTACAACTCAATGGTCTCAACGTGGACTTTACTAGCGCCAAAATCTCCCCACCCCGACCTCATCCCAAGGCCAGCTACCCCTCTCGTCCCCGCCTCCTTGACCTGTCTGTCTTCTCTCCCACCTATCTGCTCCTCCCACCTCATTGACCAATCCCCACTTCCTACCTACACTCACCTACTAGCTTCATCCCCGCCTCCTTGACTTGTCCATCTTCTTTCCACCTATCAGCTCCACTATCCACCTTCCACCACCATCTCGCCCCCACTCTCTATTTATTTCAGAGCCCCATTCCCTTCCCCATTTCTGAAGAAGGGTCCAGACCCGAAACATCAGCTTTCCTGCTCCTCTGATGCTGCCTGGCCTGCTGTGTTCATCCAGCTCTACACCTTGTTGTTATCTCAGACTCCAGCATCGGCAGTTCCTACTATCTCTCCATAAAAAGAGAAGGCTGGTGCATTCTGGCCGAGGTGAATTTTTTATGACTTACTACATTACGATTCGGTGACAATGGAAGTTTTACATGTTCAGGAGATTCATTCCTTCAGGATTTAGTGTTGGAATTTAAGATCCTAACCCTTCTCACCAAATGTTTTTTGGTATGCAAATTTAAAAGTTCCAAGGTTCAAGAGTCTTGCTGTTTCCAGAAACCGATCTACAGGAGAGGTTGATGTGCACAAAATGACCTCAAAAAGATGCAAGATGCCACTTAAAAGTTCAGCAGAGGCTTGCCGACAGCTAACAGCAAGACTACTTGGAAACAGAGTCCTTTGCCCCTGATTGCAAAATGTAGGCCTTTACTTTCAGGAGGGTGGAAACAGAAGAATTGAGTGATTAAGAGAAGAAATGATTAAACAGTTCCTACCTTAGCTACTTTTCCAGTATATCCTGGAACTGAAGATAAATGAAAGCCTTGCTCCCGTAATTGCCGTAGCTGATCTTTCAAAACCTTAATGTTTCTAGAACAAGTATTTCAAATACTAATATTAACATTTCAAAATGCTTGGAAAATAAGTTCAGGGTTCAGCATTTTAGGAAATACTACACTTATGAAATGCAAAAATATGAAATGCAACTACATCTCAAGTAGGTAGCTTGAATCATTTTTCATTTTTGCAGCACTCTTCATTTTGCATGGTGGTAACCATTTTACTTATTATGCATAACAAAACTAGACAAAGTGATTGAACTAGACATAACTTCAGCACGTTAACCTGTGTCAGAATAATATAGCAAAGAAAAAGCATCAGCTTATCAGTGATCAATACAATCATTTGTGTCCTTGCTCTATGTAATAAACTGCAGTCCAAATAACAGAAGGTTCACATTTTTTTGACATCTCTAAGGAATTCAGTGGGAATCAGGACAATAAGCAAAAGCAGGAGAGGCTGGGTCAATGTATTTTCTAGACTGAATTGAAAGATTTTTGATCTACAGTTAGAGTTATGAGATAGCTTATTTCTTAAGTTGGCCAAGAGAAATTGCTATTACATTCTAGACAATAAAATCCCATTCAATCATTTTGGGGATATTTAAAACACATGTTTCCACATTTATTAAGAAGTAAAACATGATTTCACTTACCTATCTGCTACATGAGTTTCATCATTATTTGCAGTATTTGCAGATAGCTCTGGCCACCATTGCTTAAGGACAGCTCGGAGCCAGTTTAAACCAACAATCAGATATCTGCAATATTTGAAAACATTTATATAGAAGGTTTAATACAACACGCCATAAACAAATACAAATCTATGCAATGAACTCTGATGTGATTGCAACAGGGTGTTGAGCCTGAGCTTTCCAAGTGTTATGATGTATCAGGCACACCGGGTGAAGTGGGTTTTATTGCGTTTGCATGCAACAGATATTAAAATAAAAAAACCTGTATAAAAAAAATTTGTGGGCCCTATCTTTCTCATTTTGCATAACAAGAACATGCCAGCAGTTAATAGATTTAATCCTGGCACAAACATGAGGGGTAAGTTCCATGTCTTTTAGGGAGGACCACGAGATTTAGATGTTTAAAATAAGTAACAGTCTGAATACAAGTGACCTAAACCACCAATGCCAAAACCTAGCCCAACCTAACTTGGAAGCTCAGCCTCAACAGCACAAATCAAGCCAACTTCAAATTCATCTGACTCCATCCTTCACGTGATAATCTGGCCTCAGCTGAAATTGAGCTCATTTCCAGTAGTCTTGATCCATAATGGCAACTACCTCAACTTTATACAGATTTCAGGCCCCTATCACCCCAGTTTCATCCTCAGCCTATAAACAAAATGGCAACAAATCCAGTATTCCTTTAAAAAAGGATTCAAACCAATTTCAGTTCCATTAATCTCTGGTTTACATTTAAAAGTGAAGCAATAGCAGAATAAACAAAAATGTAGAAAATAAATCTTTTACCTTTTAAAAACAATTACAGTTGGGATTTGAAATGTAACCTAATAAATCTTTTTATTGAGCTGGAGATATGCTTTAACTGTGAACTTTCTGTTCCCTGCTTAAGCTGCTTTTCCCATTGCCCAGTTTGAGATGCAATGCTCAAAAGGCCATCTAGAGGACTTAATACTCGTACACCAGTTTAAAGCAGTACAAACTAAATTTCTCAAATAACCACAAAAAACTATCGAGGGCAGCACAAAAAGGCCACAGGACAGAACCAGGCCATTGAGTGACAGAGTTTATGTCCTACTCAAGGTTCTTCCTATCTTCCCTCCTCCAATTCCAGAACTGAAACCCTCCAATTCTTTCTCTTCATGTACTAGTCTGGCTTTCCTTCAATTGCACATATACTATCCAATACAATCACTCACTGTGATCTAGGATATTAGGCTCCTAAAATACAGTAAAGTAGCTTCTGTAGTTTCATTATACTTACTCTTCATATCTGCTTCGTAATAACTCTTGCGCTAGTGGTAAGAGGTCAACACAACAACCTACGGAGATGCTTTGTTTTTCTTCCTCCAGACTATAAGCAAAAAGAAAAAGAAAGAAAGAATATTAAAAGAATATTTGACAAAAATATTAACTTTAGACGGAAAACAAGTTATTTTAATATTACCTTTTCGTAAGCACTGGTAGACAATCTGCAGTAACAGCAATGTCATGTATCCTGCAGAGGACAGAAAGATTCAACATCGTATCACGAGACTTAAGACAAATTATTGAAAAGTAATGATGCATGGCAACAAATAAAGTGGAAGATTTCTATCTACCTTTCCAATTCAGATTGTGGTCAGTTTACCAATATTGTAATAACGAAGTTTGTGGTAGAATTTATAACACTGACTTACATAAAATAGATTTAGTACAATGCTAAAGATCAATTAAATATGACTATTACCTGACCAGATAAGCTACCAGCTCACTTGCACTTTTCTGCCAGAATGTCAGAGCTACGTTCAGTCTTAAGTTTCTACCAAATAGTACTTGTGTCATTGTAGCATGGTCCTTAGAAATCTGTGGTATTAACAGAACCAAAGAGAAAGAGTTAGGTAGTAAAAGCAGTTAATTTCTTTGTTGCTGACCACACTTTCATACTTTCCACGGCTCCCAAATTCTTGCAGTATTTCCATTCGTTTTAAGGCTAGTTATACACATTAGAATTTAAAAGAGGCTTAACAGTCTCTATAATCACTATATTAATGGAGACACTGAAACACTCCTCTGCTAAGTTACCCAAGAGGGATAACAAATAATATTTTAAGCACTTGGCATTAATACCATTTTTTAAAATCTCAACTGTCTTGAAGCTTTGCTACTTCCTCCTTCCTGCATGACACATGCAATACATATTAACTGATTATTAATCACTGTTGGAAATACCTATTTACTTATACCACACAGATACCACAAGAAGCAACTCTGAAATATTCATGATAACAAGGTGTGGGGCTGGATGAACACAGCAGGCCAAGCAGCATCATAGGAGCAGGAAAGCTTGACGTTTCGGGCCTAGACCCTTCATCAGAAATGGGGGAGGGGAAGAGGGTTCTGAAATAAATAGGGAGAGAGGGGGGAGGTGGATAGAGGATGGATGGAGGAGAGGATAGGTGGAGAGGAGGCAGACAAGTCGAAGAGGTGGGGATGGAGCCAGTAAAGGGTGAGAGGAGGTGAGGGGGTAGGGAGGAGATAGGTCAGTTCAGGGAGGACGGACAGGTCAAGGGGGCGGGTTGATGTGAGTAGATAGGAGATGGGGGTGGGGCTTGAGGTGAGAGGAGGGGATAGGTGAGAGGAAGGACAGGTTAGGGAGGCGGAGATGAGATGAGCTGGGCTGGTTTTAGGATGCGGTTGGGGTAGGGGAGATTTTGATGCTTGTGAAATCCACATTGATAGCATTGGGCTACAGGGTTCCCAGGCTGAATATGATTTGCTGTTCCTGCAGCCTTCGGGTGGCATCACTGTGGCATTGCAGGAGGCCCAGGATGGACATGTCGTCTGAGGAATGGGAGGGGGAGTTGAAACGGTTCGCGACTGGGAGGTGCAGTTGTTTGTTGCGAACTGAGCGCAGGTGTTCTGCAAAGCGGTCCCCAAGCCTCCGCTTGGTTTCCCCGATTTAGAGGAAGCCACAACGGGTACAGCGGATGCAGTATACCACATTGGCAGATGTGCAGGTGAACCTCTGCCTGATGTGGAAAGTCTTCTTGGGGCCTGGGATTGGGGTGAGGGAGGTGGTGTGGGGGCAGGTGTAGCACTTCCTGCGGTTGCAGGGAAAAGTGCCGGGCGTGGTGGGGCTGGAGGGGAGTGTGCAGCGGACAAGGGAGTCGCGGAGGGAGTGGTCCCTCCGGAAGGCAGATAAGGGTGGGGAGGGAAAAATGTCTTTGGTGGTGGGGTCTGAGTGCAGATGGCGGAAGCGTCGAAGGATGATGCCTGCAGCCCAATGGTATCAATGTGGATTTCATAAGCTTCAAAATCTCCCCTCCCCCAACCGCATGCCAAAACCAGCCCAGCTTATCTCCGCCTCCCTAACTTGTCCTTCCTCTCACCTATCCCCTCCTCCCACCTCAAGCCCCACCCCCATCTCCTATCTACTAACATCAACCCGCCCCCTTGACCTGTCCGTCCTCCCTGGACTGACCTATCTCCTCCCTACCACCCCCCACCTGCACTCACGTTTACTGGCTCCATCCCCGCCTCTTCGACTTGTCTGCCTCCTCTCCACCTATCCTCTCCTCTATCCGCCTCCCCCTCTCTCCCTATTTATTTCAGAACCCTCTTCCCCTCCCCCATTTCTGATGAAGGGTCTAGGCCCGAAACGTCAAGCTTTCCTGCACCTCTGATGCTGCTTGGCCTGCTGTGTTCATCCAGCCCCACACCTTGTTATCTCGGATTCTCCAGCATCTGCAGTACCTTTTATCTCTAAAATATTCATACCAGTGTTAAGGAAGCTACAAATTAGACTTCACTATACAAACAAAAACAGCTTTTTTTTAAAAGAATCAAATTACTGTTTTTGGATGCTGTTTTGCCCAATGGAAACAAACAAAAATAAAAGCTGTTCAGCCAAAAAGGATGTTGGCCACATCCGCCTCTTTGACCCAGTCAGTGTTTGTGGAAGAAGCATTCACTCGAAGATGCTCCTGTCACTTTTGAGAGCAGTAAAACTAAGTAAATGACACTAAACTGGCATACAAAGTCTCTAGCAGGGTCGGGGAGAGAGCCACAAAGAAATTCAGATTAGCAAGAGAGAAATCAGCTATTTACTACCTCTTTCTTTAGGGTAAACTATCGAATAGAAAATACTGTACGTGGCTTGTAGAAAAACTATTAATATTAAAATAAATAGAATTAAAATTAAATTCAGGTCCTCCTGATAACTGTTGATAAACGCACTAAATAATATGGTACTAACTCAAAGCCACAAAGTACCCCTTTTGAACAGTAGCTCAATTGTGTTTAGCAACATTAGGAACTTTATGACTGGCTTCTATTGGTGAGACACCGAGTGAGACACCGAGATCTCGGTGTCCGCGTGCATAGATCCCTGAAAGTTGCCACCCAGGTTGATAGGGTTGTTAAGAAGGCACACGGTGTGTTAGGTTTTATTGGTAGAGGGAGAGAGTTTCGGAGCCATGAGGTCATGTTGCAGCTGTACAAAAAACTCTGGTGCGGCAGCACTTGGAGTATTGCGTACAGTTCTGGTCGCCGCATTATAGAAAGGATGTGGAAGCATTGAAAAGGGTGCAGAGGAGATTTACCAGGATGTTGCCTGGTATAGAGGGAAGGTTTTACGAGGAAAGGCTGAGGGACTTGAGGCTGTTTTCGTTAGAAAGAAGAAGGTTAAGAGGTGACTTTAATAGAGACATACAAGATGATCAGAGGATTAGATAGGGTGGACGGTGAGAGCCTTTTTCCTCGGATGGTGACAGCTAGCACGAGGAGACATAGCTTTAAATTGAGGGGTGATAGACATAGGACAGATGTCAGAGGTAGATTCTTTACTCAGAGGTAGCAAGGGCATGGAATGCCTTGCCTGCAACAGTTGTAGACTCGCCAACTTTCAGGGCATTTAAATGGTCGTTGGATAAACATATGGATGATAATGGAATACTGTAGGTTAGATGGGCTTCAGATTGGTTTCACAGTTCGGCGCAACATCAAGGGCCGACGGGCCCGTACTGCGCTGTAATGTTCTATGTTCTATGAGTCTCTTCCAGTGACTCCTTTCCAGGCAAATGTGTAGAAGCTGGATGACAGAATGATCAGGATATGCTGCAACGATACGCTAGATTCTATTGTATATTTTTTGCAAGGTTTACTAATGCCATTTTCTCAACTCTTTCAGTGCCTTTGACTTGCCACTGATGTGCATCTGATATTCAGTAGTGGATCAGCATAAGCTGCTGATTAAAATAATGACATCACAGTCACACAGAACCTTCCATGCCCTACTCAAAGTGCTTTACTACTTTTTGAAGTAGTCACTGTTGCAGTGTAGAAAAATGATGTAGATACCGTGTGTAAAACAAGCAACCAGAAATTACAATGTGATAAATGACCATACAAAGTTTTTTTTGTTGACTAAGAGATAGGGAGTCCAAAACAGAGGAGAACTCCCTTGTTTTTGTTTGAAATATTGACGAACAGATTTGTTACATTGACCAGAGAAGGCAGATTGGGATTTCAATTTAACTTCTCATCCAAAAGGGACTCAGTCAAATGCAGTGCTCCCTTAGTAGTGACACCTGGAGTGCTGAACAGTAGAAAGACAACAGCCATGGTCTTGAGGCCTTGCTACAAACAGCTTCCTAGCTACTGACTTCATTCCTCTTCTCGGATTGAACTTCACTCACTTAAGACAGGGCTGAAATTCTGAATACAAATTCTCTTCATCAGTAGAACTATTTCAAAATGCATGCCATTTTATTTTTCTCCTATATCTCAACCCACCAGCTACTGAAACAAATTCTCGATCGTGTCTTTATTACCTAGAGATTAAAATTACTCCACTGCTTCGAGAAAGTGGTTAACTTCTAACATTATATAAATTTTAATTGACCTATTTTCCTATTCAACCTGTTCAGAGATGTTATTACACTCCTTTGGAGCAGGTGGGATTTGAACACAGTCCTGGGGTAGAGATGCTACCACTGCGCCATAAGAAGGCCCCTTTAAATGAATGCTGAAATGGAAAGTAACTGCCCCTTCTGCTGAAACCCAGTTATTTAATCCAAATGTTTGCAGCCTAAACCCTAACTCAACCCAAATTCTGTTCATCTGCGATCGCTGATCTACACTAATGTTTCATATTTTAACTTTGTATTCAAATCACAACAGTGGCCTGACCTCATCCCACCTCCAACCAACCCCCTGCCAACTCCCCTTGCCTCTCCCAAACATACACAGTCTTGCAACCTTCCCAGATCTCAGCAATACTCCAAACTTAGAATCGCTCACAATCCAAATTATTATTGCTTCACCATTGGTAGCTATTCTGTCAGATGCCTAGAGCTTAAATTCTAAATTTTTATCTGAACATTTCTACCTTTCTCATCCTTTAAGACATAGATTGAAATCTCTTTGATTAAGCTTTTGGTCACCTATCTTAATTTCAGTTTGGCTTGATGTCAAATTCTGTTTGGTAACATGCCAAGGAAACGTCTTAGAAGTTTTAACTTTGCTAAAAAGTGAAAATAAATGCCAGTCCGTTATATATATATATATAGGATTTATTTGGATAAAGCGTACGTGAAACTATATCATCTGTTTGAATAAGCAACTTAAAAGGCAATTGTAAAGTACAGGACGTAAATGAAAGAAATAGCAATTTGGGTTCAGCTAGACATATCTGGTGGGAACATGCACACAGATTTTTCAGTGTGACAGGACAGGTTAGGAAGGCTGTACAAAAAAAAATACACTATTCATGCTAAACTTCTATAATTGATTGGTTAAGTCCCAGTTGCAGTATCATGTCAAGTTCTGGGCACGATTCAAAAGGAGTCAAGCAGAATCTCTTTCTGGTCTTCATGGAGAGAACAGAAATTTGAGCTATTGTCCTCAAAGAAGAGCTGTTTCAAGGAAGGCTTAATAGAGTCACTAAAATCACAAGAAGATTTGACCAAATAATTAAGTAGAAGTTGTTTCCTATAGCAGATAAGTTTGTAAACAGAAAATAAACAGTGCTAAAGGTAACTGGCAAATTAACTAAAGAGCTCAGTGGGTCATGGTGATCTGGAATGTGCATGTCTAAAACTGTATTAGAAATAATTACAAATATTACTTAAAAAGGGACCTGGATAAATACAAGCTGAAATAAAAGTGGTTCTCACAAAACCAAATCAGACACTTTCAATTTCAATGGGAAGAAACAAAACACTCAATTAAGTCTTAGCAACAGAGAACTGATGACACCCTACCTGTGCAAAATAATCTGCATATGTAACAGAAGTACTAGTCTGTGAAGCAGATGAATCACTGGAGTTCAGCTGTGAGCTGCGATTGTCATTGCATAATTTAGGTACAGCTCCTGAACAGACTACTTCATTTTCCTTATTTGCCATGTCACAGCTCCAAAGGTTTGGATGCTGTTTCCCGTTGCCCACGATACTTTGGACTCTACGTCTAGTCTTCTTTTTACAACACGTCGTTTTGGATGTTCTGTGCAATGTTTTCTTTGTTTGTCCAGTAGATAATCTGTTGAGATAAATCCAGTAGTTGTAGGCATATTTGCTCCCAGCAAATCTATTTCACTAAGCAGAAAAAAAAAAATGTACTGCAGTTGTCTCTATTGTGCTTCTTTGTTATTAAGAGCAAAGGAACAGAAGCACACAACTCACTATCCCACCTCATGAACCAAGAGATACGCAGAGTTCCATACTGGACACGATAAACACATTGTTTGGTATTGCTCAGGGTTATGGAGAGATAGGGCTGGAGAACGGGACTAGTTGCGTCACTCTTTTGGGACCCTGTACAGACACAATGAGTCAAATGGTCTTCTTCTGTACTGTAAAATTCTATGATTCTAAAAGTTTCTAACATATTTGTGAACAAGAGACAATTAAAGTTACAAACTCCTGAATGACTTCCAGTTCAGAATCAGTGATGAGATATGCAATAGGATGGATGGAGCTTACTCATTTTATTTTAGTTCTGCAATCTTAGTAACTGGTTATTCAACTGTTCAGCAGGTAACATTATGTTTGTCAACACTTTCTACTAGGGATGCTGCCTGACCTGCTAAATGCTTCTAACAATTTTGTTTTTGAATCATTTGACTTTCTTATGGTCAAATGGACATTTAGACAGACTTGAAAACTAAAACTTTTAGCTTTTGCTTTTGGAACTGTCTTCTGTGCTTTCTAACTTCTAATTAAGTGACAACCTCAAAATATCTAGATCAGCATTCTAAGATCCATTTAGCATTAGAATTTAATTTTAATCACCCACAGGGTGAAATACATGTAGCATTTTGTCCACTGAAGAGTCTTTAGATGATGGCTGCAGGAAATAGGGATACGGCAACAGAAACACCGTCTTTTCAGTTTTTTTTGAGGGGTTTGGAGGGAATGTGACTTGTCTCCCTATTTCCCCTAAAGAGTTCTTTACTACATCCCCATTCCAGGAATATGGAATGCTAGCATAACCTGACTTTAATAACAATTTAGATTTCTCTCTGCAGAGGAATCAGTCATTTTCACACACCTGCCCCAAGTCGGCAAGTTGCCTGCTCAGACTTGTTCAGCTGTAGCAACTCACTATGCTATTACAATGAGGTTTAAGTATGAAAATAGATGGAGTTTGCAGCAGACCCTGTTCTAGTCAATTTTCAATATATTCAAAGGATGAAACTTGAGGTAAAAAAAAACTTATCAATTAAAGATAACAAGCATGGGGCTGGATGAACACAGCAGGTCAAGCAGCATCATAGGAGCAGGAAAACTTGACGTTTCGGGCCTAAACCCTTCATCAGAAATGGGGGAGGGGAAGAGGGTTCTGAAATAAATAGGGAGAGAGGGGGAGGCGGATAGAGGATGGATAGAGGAGAGGATAGGTGGA
>JAHRHZ010000283.1:19653431-19663511 GCA_024137785.1 Ginglymostoma cirratum | reverse complement strand
GAGTTCGGCTAGGCGGATGAGGGTGTCGGTGGAGGGGGATTGGTCCGTTCTGCGGGACAGGAAGAAGCGGAGGGCCTTTAGGCCATCAGCATGGGGAATACAGGTATATAGGGACTGGACGTCCATAGTAAAAATGAGGTGTTGGGGACCTGGGAATTGGAAGTTCTGGAGGAGGTGGAGCATCTGCAGTACCTTTTATCTCTGATACAAACTTATCAATTAAAGCAAGTCTAGTGCAGTATGTGGATTAACAATCAAGTGTTATCATACAAACACGTTTAATCAAAGACTGATCTCACCTTCTAACTTTAGGAGTCACCTCTTTGCATTCCAGGACCCTAACCTGGTATGAAAAGAAAATTGATTATAAATTGTTATATTTCAGGCAATTGCTTTCTCAAATAGGTTTTTGACCATTTCACTTATTGGAAAATAAATGGTAATAATTTTGCAATAACAGATCACTAAAAATAAAAATGCAGCAACACATAGCATCTTCTAAGAATTGGTTATCCAGATGTTGAAATTTTCCAAATACTCAATGTGAAGTTCAAATAGGTTAGTAGATTTAAAAAAAAGTAACTGTCTGAAAGTAGGAATATTATTTCTGTTTTAAATTTAATTAAAGGGTTTGATCCAGTAGAATACTAAATATACAGCACTTCTTAAACTACTGGGTTTTGCAGATAAAATGTCCATAAAATACTTGCAGAATTGGATGCGCAAGCATGCATTTTTATTTAAGATATGTCGCTAACACATACAAAGCAGATTTACAGATTTTATAGACCTGTACACCTATACTTTATTGAAAGTGCACTCCAATATTTAATATGAAGATAATCAAAGAGCTTGTCTGGATTACGCTATCAATAAAAATTCAGCAAAGTAAATTTTTGACCACATCCGTTGATTATATTTGTCTAATATCAATCCATTCTTCCAAAAACACCGTGCAAAAAGAACAAAGAAATGTGCAATCAAGCGCATGGGGGAAGACAGATGATTCAATCCTGGTTTTCAAAAGGGAATTGAATAATTAGCTGAAGCAAAAACTACTGGAGGACTATGGGATAAAGGCGAGGGAATGAGATTAGCTACACAGCTTAAAGATAGAATATAAAGTTGGGGGTAGGGCTTATGTAGTATAGTGATAGTGACTCTACCTCTGAGCCAGGTGGTCGGAGTTCAAATTTCAACTGCTCTAGAGGTGTAATAGTATTTCTAAACGGGTTGATTGGAAAGTATCTAAAAACATTGGGCTCAATGGCCTCTTCTGCATCATAACCCTTTAATGATTCCAAATGAAATAAATTCTCATCATTTTGCATGTATCTTGCTGGTTCAAAACATTGCCAGAATTAGACAACAAAAACCACTGCATAATATGTTAAGATATCAATTTAAAAAACAAAAGTACTCTTCTACTTATTACAATGAAAGGGCATTGATCTGAAACATTAACTCAGTTTTCCCCCTCAACAGCTGCCAGTAGACCTGTTGAGGATTTCCAGCAGTTTATTTTTATGTCTGCTGTGATTGTGATATGACTGAGCATGACAAATAGTGAACAAAAAAATTATACACTCTAACAGACACAATTAATTATCAATACTTCAAGTAATTACTGAGACAAAAATACATTGAAGTGAATGAGTGGTCAATTCAGTGTCATGTTTCAAGATGTTTAAATACTTATTATACATAACTCATTGTAGATTCTTATAAATGATATACTTTAAAAGAGTGATTTCACAAAGATCTGTAACAGCCATGGGCTTTAACTATTTAGACAAAGGTTTGTTTATTATTGGCCATGCATTGTGGATCTGAAACCAGATTAGCCAGTTTGTGGTTTGTCACAAACCTCTCAGTCTATTTAGGAACCTTTCTTTTGGAACCTGCACTCTCGGGTGCACAGATAAGGAGTGGTGGCCGATTCATCGACATTCATTTTGGTTTTGGCAAATCACTGAATGGGGCAAGTGTCAGAAAGCTAGCCTTCTGTGCCATTGAACGGTGAGTGAAAGACAATTTTACAGCTAAGCAACGAGTGCCGCGTGTGGCCTCGAGATAGGAAACCTGTTTCTCTCAAGTCCCGAGTCGGAGAAACATAGAAACTAGGAGCAACATAATTTCTGAAAATATGATAGAAAGAACCCTCATAATATTTAAAAGTACTTGAATGTGCACTTAAGGACTATAACCCTCAAGTCTATGGACCAAGAGTTGGAAAATGACATTATGCTGGATGGCTACACGATAGTTAGGAAGATTCTATGAAATTAAAATTGCATGTAAATTCTGGTCTGCCTTCATTTTAATTCTCCACCTTGCTCCCACACTAACATCTTTGCTGTCAGCTTCCTGCAGTGTTCCAATGAAGTTTAATGGAATTTTGAAGAATACTATATTATCTTTCACCTTACAGACTTTGGGACACGACATCAAGTTTAAGATTTTGACCACAAACTCTGCACCCATTTTGTTTCATGTCCTTTTGGTTTTGGTATTTCATTCACTCCTTGGTTTTGGCTGACAGCTGTTCATCTTTTCATCATTTACAACTGCTCCAGGTACAAGTATGTTTCTTTCCTTATACCATTATTAATCCCTTTGGCCTTGCACCACTAAGCTTTTTATCTCTTAGAGCTTCCACTCTTCCCTTTTGATCATTTTCCAACTCTCTCCCTAATCTTTTCAGTTGTTTAAAGCATACACCTCTAACTTTTCACACTTGCTATTAAAAAAAGTTAAAATGAACTGAAATAGCAACTGTTCCTCTATCCACAAATGCTCCCAGACTTGCTGAGCATTTCCAGCAACTGCAATATTTTGTACTAAATTCAATACCATTAGGGATTTGTTAGTACCCACAAAAAGAAAGATTTTCTAAAGTCAAATAGATCACCGTGCAGTTATCCATATTGAACTCCTATTGTGGGCCATTACTTATCAATATTCCTTACAGTGTTCTGTTCCGACTTGCAACACCCTAATTAGTGTCACCAACAAATCTGGATCACTACTTCTCTGTGGTACAATTAAAATATTAAAAGTTTGAGGTCCAGTGCAGAACGTTGTGCAGTAGCACTAATTATAGCTTTCCAAATGGAAAAAAAAATACTCATCATACATAATCCAAGTCTCTCAAAGTCTTCCGGAAGTCCATTAAGTAACAGCCGTAGACATCTTGTCATTTAATATATTAGAAACCTTAAAACAAACAAATTACTTTAGACAGATGTGATGCTCCTTCACAATTTCATGCTGGCTCTCTCCATCAGTTCATATTTGTCCAAGGGTTCAGTTACTGCGCCCCTAATTTCAAAATCTCGCAACATGCCCACAACTGGAATTATACTAATACATCAATAGTTTCCTGGTTTCTCTCTTCTTCTATTAATTTTATAATTGAAAGGAACAGTACTTAAGAGTCTTAGAAGATCAAGACTGAGGCGTGCTCACTTAAACTTTCTTATTACCCCAGAGGAGAACTGATTAGATACATCAATATTCAGCTTTGTCTAACAGTTTATTCCCTTCTTCTGTTTTGAAGGCAAATGATTTAATTCACTAAATCTCAAATCCACATCCAATTTCCAGTATGTCCTCCAGGTCTTTTTTGCAATCAGGCATAATTTCAGAATTAGCTAGCTTCATGAACATGGTCTCATAAGGAAGTTCTTGCAAGAGTAGAAAAAGTGAGGTTTTATCGTTATGGGAAACGGCAAAAGCGCCAGGGTACTAACAGAAATGGGCTAAAGGCAGATTCAAGAAGGGAGATAGCACAAAACAAGTCTATGCATAACAATATGGGGTTCTCACTTGCACTTCCTAAAGACTAGGAAAGTCTGATAGAAAGGGTCAATCACTTTGGTCAAAAAGCGACCCATTCACAAACAGCTGGTCCAAAATCTGAAGCCGTAAAAAGCTTGAGGTAGCACGCATTTCGCAACGAAGCTCTACAAATATTTTCTGCTGACCTTTCTCATAGTCTCATTACAATTAGGACGCATCCTTTTACCAAGTTGTCTTTCTTCAACGAGTTCATCTTCCACGCCAAATAATACACCTTGCTTGACATTTTGATGTCTAGATGCCATAATCACTTGCAATCCTAGAATCAAAAAAGATGAAATTTTTTTTTTAAATTGATCGAAACAACAGCAAGACATCAACCTACTCAGCTTTCACGGTTTGCCAAAATTAACTTTCCACAGTCCTTCTTCAGCTTCACCTCCGATTCAGAAAAAATGTTTTTTCCCATAGACATCAAATGGTTTCAAGTTTGAATTTTTCAGGCCACAAGTAGTGGTGAATAGACTATTATCTTCTCAGGAAAATAACTACAATATGAAAGCTGCTTTCCTTATATTGCAATATAAATGTGGAAGTGAGTATACTTCGCATTTCTATAGCATCTCTTACATAAGAAAATTGCATGAAAACTACAAAAAGGCAAAAAAAAAAAATTGTTGGAATTTAAGCAGTAGAGAGAGGCAACAAAAATTGAGCTTATAGAAGGAATAGCAAAGGGATACTGGAGAGGCTTTCTATTGAACAGACCAAAGTAATTGGAGGATAAGACACAGATGACAAGGGAAGTAAATGAAAAACACAGAATTTCAACGCCAGAAGCAGAAGGTACCCACTTAAAATAAACAGTGAAGGAGACAAGAAGAAAACAGGGAACTATAAGCCAGTTAGCTTAATATCTATTATTGGGAAAATAGGCTTGCAAGTCATCATGCAACATGGAAACAGACCCTTCAAGCAAACTAATTCATGCAAACCATGCTCCCAAAGTAAACTACCACCACCTGCCTGTTGCTTGGCCCACGTCCCTCCAAATCTTTCCCATTCACGTACTTTTCCAAATGTCTTTAAATGTTATAACTGTACCCACATCCACCTGGCAGTATATTCTGCAAATGAACCACCCTCTGTAAAAAAAAAGTTGCCCCCCACGTCCTGTTTAAATTTTTCTCTTCTCATCTTAAAAAACAGGCCCCTAGTTTTAAATGTCCCCCACCCCACCTTAGGGAAACAATCTTTGGTATTCACCTTGTGACCCTCATGATTTTATAAACCTCGATAAGGTCATCTCTCAACCTCTTATGCTTCCATGAAAAAAGTGCCAGCCTGTAAGTCAAGCCCTCCATTCCCAACAACATTATGGTAAATCTTTTTGAACCCTCTCTATAGTGTAGTAATATCCTTCTCACAACTGCACACAGTCTCCAGAAAAGGCCTCACAAAAGTCCTGCACAATCTCAACATGATGTCCCAACACCTATACTCAAAGGTCTGAGCAATGAAGGCAAGTATGCTAAATGCCTTTTTAACTACCCTGACCATCTGTGATGCAAATTTTGAAGGATTATACACCTGAACCCTTAGGTCTCTTTGGTTTACCACACTTCCCAGGATCCTATCATTAACTGTACAAGTTCTTCCCTTGTTTGTTTTATCAAAATATAATACCTCACATTTATCCAAATTAAACTCCATCTACCACTCATCAGCCCATTTACCCAATTAATCATGACCTCTTTGCAATTTTAGATAACCTTCTTCATTGTCCACTATACCACCAACTGACAAACCATGCCTCTTGTATTCCCATCTAAATCATTCATATAAATGACAAAAGTGGACCCAGTACCAATTCCCATGGAACACTGCTGGTCACAGGCCTCTTCAGCCCAAAAAAGGAACTCTCCAGCATCACACTGTCTCCTACCACAAAGACAATGTCATATCCAAATGGCAAGCACACCCTGAATCCCATGTTACAATTTTACTAATTAGTTTGCCATGCAGAACCTTATCAATGTTGTGAATTGTGTCAAATGGAGTGGTGGAAATTTACCACAGTAGTCAAAGAAAGAATTTTCAGAGCGGGTTGCTGATGTATAGTGGTCTGAAAACTCCTCAAAGATGGAAATTCATAGTGGAAAATTATTTTCCACTGTTATCATGAAAGCAAACAGACAGGAAAGCACGGTTACATCACCTACAGAAATATGTCGATACTTGACGAGGCAAATCTTTCAGCAAAGCATTGTTGTTAGAATCTACTTTAAAAGGATATAATAGCACAGTGTTTAGAACTACATAATATGATCAAGTAGAGTCAGCATGACTGACAAATTTATTAGGAAAGCAATGGATCTGAAACATTTAGATTTTTAGAAGCTGCTTGATAAGGCACCACACACTAGTTAGAAGAGGCCAGGGTATTGTAGGTAGTATGTTAGCATGGATCGACAATTGGTTAACTAAGTCAGAGTACGGATAAGGGAGGCATTGCGTGCGGAACATGAATGTACTATGGCCCAAGTCTGCGGCTGACAAAAATACACGAAGGCACGAGATGACAGTGACACAATGAATCTGAAGGCATGTTAAGAGAGTGGGCAAAGACTTTGCAGATGGAATAGAAGGTGGGAAAATGTGAAATTATGCACTTTTCCAGGAAGAATAGAGGTGCTGACTATTTAAATACACAAACATTATTTAAATAGAGATTCTCAATTTGTTTTGCTAAAACATTACAGGGTGCTAGTCAGACCATAGCTGGAATAATGTGAATGGTTTGGTCTGCTATCCAAAGAAATATGTAGAGGCACTGGAGGCAGTCCAGAGAAGAGTCACTAGGCTGATACGAGGTATGGAAGCGGTTCTTATGCGGGGAGATTGAGTAGGTTGGGCTGAACTCATTGGAATTTCGAAGAATGAGAGGTGACCTTATTGAAACATACAAGATTCACAAGACAAAAAGGAGCTTGACAGGGTACATGTAGAAAGGTTGTTTCCCTTCGCGGGACCTCAGGCTAGAGGGCATTATCTTAGATTGGAGATGCTGTTTGGACCACACCAAATCTCCTCAAAAATATATTCAGAAGATGCCTTTAAAACAAGAGAATGTTAGGGTCTAGGCTAAGTGTAAAGCTTTGCACTCTAGATGCAATCCTATTGGTCAACCTACTTGACTTTAAGCAAAACACACAATTTTTACAGTACTCTTAAAACACAGAAAATAAAATGAAAATAATTGGCCTAACTATAACTATTGAAATGGTTAACAAAATAATATACATTAGCCACTAATTAGCTGTTCCAATATAGTAACATCCCTTAAACAAACCCTTGGCAAAGGCAAATTCAGTAAAATAGATGATCTCAAATGCAGCAGTAAGAGAATCCCAGCTTTTAGCTGTAACAGAGAATTGAAGAGCTTCCACATCTCATTTCAAGATCCCAGCAACTACGACTAAAGATCCTGGTTCTGGGAGCTTGACCCCACCCATTCTGGCTGCTTTTATTGTTCGAACTTTAAAAAAAAACCCAAGAATTCACAAGCTGTTTACTTTATCAGCTTTGAGCAGACCACCCTTCACTCTGACGCAAACTTTCTTCATTTATTTAAAAAAGGACAAAAATACACCTCTTAAAGCTGTAGTATCGTCACATTGTATATTTAAGACAAAAGGACGAATTTCTTCTCTTGGAGTATTGAGAATCTGTGGAATTCTTTATTGTAGAAGGCTGTTGAGGCTGGGTCATTAAATCCGTAGGCTGAGATAGACAGATTTTTAATCAGTAATGGAATCATAGGTTATAGGGAATGGCAGGGAAGAGCAGTTCAGGATTAACAGATCAGCCAGGATCTGACCGAAGTAGCAGACTTGGTGGACTGGATAACCTAATTTTGCCCTCAAGTCTTATGTGAATTAATTGCTCAAGGAAATGATTATGGTGAGATGGCGCAAGACGATGAAGCTCCTGAGCATGAAGGTGAAGATCTTGAAAGAAATTCATTGTTCTTTATTCAGGCAGGTGAACTGATAAAAGTGGAGATGCAGAACTTCGTTCAAGGAGGTAGGAAGGATATGATATTCTGATAAATGCTTCTCACCTGTGAAGCTTGGAGCCAGGCAGAAATGGATAAATTAGGAGCTGGCAATATTTGTCCAGACAGATTTTATAAAATTTATTTCAATGTAAAAACGCTTTCAGACTTTGTTGCAAACTTCTACTCAGCATATATCCTAAACTTTGTTATTTCCAGGCCACATTCTTGGCTGTTCCCAGATAAGCATCAGCCACAGCTCAGTCAGCAATGCTCTTGCTGGAGTCATAAGATTGTGGGTTCAAGTGCCATTTCAAGGTTGAAATATAAAAAGCAAAAAAGCTGACAGTGTAACACACTACAATGTTTGGTTGAGACGTCAAATCAGTGCCCCCAGACCTGATCATGCAAGTGTAAAAGATCCCATGGTACTATTCTGAAGACGACCAGGGCAGTTATCCCCACTGACTAATAATTATCCCTCAATCAACATGCCAAATTCAGACTAGTTGGTTGTTATCATATCATCCGTGGGATTGGCAAAGCACAAATGGGTGTTGTTGTTCCCTACATTAAAAAAGTACTCCAAATGTTTTGAAGCACTTTGAGACAGCTGCTGGTTGTGAAAAGCACTGCACAAATTTAAGTCTTTTCTACAGTTTCAGACGCCCTCTAGTCCATCTGTTTGCCATTTGTATACTCAAGATAACAATATATGAGCTCCGCCCCTACTCCAACTCACACTCATGTTTCCAATTTCCCACCTATTTCATTGCCCTGAATTATAACCAACAGCCTCAGAACAAAAAAAAAAACCACCTTTTTCCTCAGTCAAGGATTCCCCACCACTGTGTTGCCTTGTGTGCGCCTTATTCATTTTCTGCACTCCTCTCAGCATTTTCTTCCCCTCCCATAATAATGGAAAGGACCCCTAGTCCTCACTTTCCATCAGACCAGCCTCTGTATCATAGCTGGTTTTCGCCAACTCCAGTGGGATTCCACCACGAGACACATATTCCCTCTCTCCTGTCAGCATTCTGCAGGGGCTATTCCCACCAGGACACTTTAGTTCACTCCCAACACCTGTACAGCACCTGCCCATACAATCATAGAAGGTGCAGCATTTGTCCATTTATCTCCTCATGACCCACGATCCAAGATACATGTTCCAGGTGAAGCAGTGATTTGCCTGCTCTTCATTCAATCCAGTCTACGCATTCATTCCTCCAATGTGGCCTCCTTTACACTGGGGAGATGAAATGGAGAGTGGGTGAGCATTTTGGTGGCAAAAGTGACTGAGTTTCCAGTCACCTACCACTTCAATATACCACTGTATTCCCATGCCAACATTTCAGAATCACCCACCTCCATGTTCACTACCTACCCTCACACCCCTAAATCCTGTTCTGAATAGGCTGCTCCCAGCACAGCCATTTTCAACCATTTACATGTCTCATCAGCACCCGGCCCAGAATTTCTCTTGGCAAACCAAGAGCAATCTCTTTGTTTGACTATTCCTTTTTATTCTTTCTCAGTCTCATCTTCAGGTGCTCTATTCAACCCCCACCACATCCCAGCTATTTTCAGGTCTGACGAAGTGTCACTGGACTCAACGCATTATTTCTGTTTTCTCTGCACAGATGGTGCCAGAGTTTCTGTAACACTTGTTCTAGACTTCCAGCATCTGGATTTCCTTGACTTTTAAATAATATAAATCTATGATTTTAAAATCAAATACATACTCAATCTCTATTCTTGAATAAGCAGTTCCTCCCCAATTAAACATGTTGGAAAAAACAGCTCAGATTAAACAGTGTCACTTGGGATTTCCTTTTTAATTAACCTACAGTGCTTCCTTCAAACCTATCAGGTGTTATTTCAGGAACTATTGATACGTATAAGCTGCAAATGAAGGCCTATAGAAATGCATCAACAGCTCATCATATTTTGCACAGTAATTCTTGCTTGCAATGTCGCACCATTTATTTTAGTTGTTACTCAGTGGCGCCACAGGACAATAAATTTAACAGTCTGCTATACTTGACAATATATTCAAAGGTACCATATTAGGAAAGTTTAACCCTGGATGAATCTTGCGATGCAATGTAGTGTGAGATAACAAGCATGGGGCTGGATGAACACAGCAGGTCAAGCAGCATCATAGGAGCAGGAAAACTTGACGTTTCGGGCCTAAACCCTTCATGAAGGGTTTAGGCCCGAAA
>JAHRHZ010000283.1:19621387-19648431 GCA_024137785.1 Ginglymostoma cirratum | reverse complement strand
AGGGCAGGGGCAGATTGTTCTAATTGCCAGTGAATATAGTCTTAACCGATCCCGTCTCCCTTCAATGTCAGACCCGTCATTCCCAGGAATCTGTCTGGTGAACTTTTATTGCAGTCCCTCCGTAGCCAGAGCATCCTTCTTCAGATAAAGAGGCCACAACTGCTCAAAATGCTCCAGGAGTGATCTCACCAAGACCCTGTACAATTGCAGCAAGACATCCCTGCTCCTGTACTTGAATTATTTCGCTGTGAAGCCAACATACCATTTGCCTTTTTCATTTCCTGCTGCACCTGCATGCGTACTTTCAGCAACTGATGTATTTACCCAGGTATCGTTGCACAACTCCCCCCAGCCTGTTTCCCAATCTATCGCCATTCGGATAATAATCTTTTCTGTTTTTGCTACCAAAGTGGATACCCTCATACTTACCAACATTACATCCACATTATATTTGTAGATTCTTGCAAATAAGTGTACTGTTACACTCCTATTTCCAGTTTCCTTCAAATACTTGAGCCAGATTACCCTATCATTCACCAAGGGTACCACCAGCGTCTCTAGGCTGTATTCAGTCTCAGGGACAATTCACTGCAGGTCAGACTAACCTTGTCTTCTCTTGCAGCTGGATTCTCCCTCAAGTTCCTCTCACTGGCTGTCCAGGAATTGATGTGGGCCTCGGTTCCTCTCTGCAGCTCCCAATCCTTAGTTCTTTCCATTTCAGCTGATTCGCTCCTGCAGCATCAGGCCCCTGGACAATCAGCAGTTCAGTCACCTTCTCAAATGCAATATCAACATCTGGCTGTTCCTCTAACTAGGGCTGCCAACTTTCCCATTCCTGGAGTGTCCTCTAACCATCCCACACATACAGGCCTGTTTTTCCCTTTTCCAATATTTCTATCATTAACATATCAATGTTAAGAGAGGAAAGATCAGTTCTTAAAACCACAGTAATGTTTTCCACTGCTTGTGACTGTGGCGGTGTCAGGAAGTTAAACATTAATTCTTGGAGACTTCAACCCGGGGATGTGGCAACCCTACCTCCCACTGTGGCCGAGTTCCACACAACCCCATCCCCTCCCCGCAACAAATATCAGGATGACAAAAGTACCCTTTATCCTTCACTGAGCCCCGTCCTAGTTCTGGTAGCTGTCGAGCTCCTCAGTGAATGTACCCAAACTGACCCAAACGTGAGACGTACACCATCTTGCACTTCACTGCCACATATCTGGGTTGTCTGTTCTGGACCTGGCTGATAGTGATGCCAGTGACCACAGGGCCTGGTGCTGAGGCCAAGCTCCACAGCTACACATTTGTGGTGCAGAACCCTGCGGAAGTCCAGGAGACTCCCAAACCAGACAGCAACAGCAACAGTTCAAGAAGGCAACTCACCACCACCTTTTCAAAGGCCACCAGGGATTGATGAAAGAACAACATTAAGGATAGAATCTGGAGCTAATTTTCTCTTTCCTTTTCACTCCAATGTGAGAGAGGCAGTCTATTTCAGAAATGCACAGGAATTGCCTGTGCCTGAATGAGCTTTACCGGCGACAACCAATGCATGCAATCATGCAAACACCCAGGAGAGAGAAGTTTGAGCATCCCTATGACTTTAAATGTTGTCAGTAACTTAAAAGCGTGTGATCGAGAAGATATTGATATCTTGGTGCAGCAAGCTACAGATTTACAACAGCATAAGGAACTAGAACATGATTCAGCCATTCGGCTGATCAAATCTGCTCTACCAATCAATAAAATCATGTCTGCTCTGACTGTGGCCTTAACTGTACTTTCTTGCCTATTGGTCATAACCTGTGACTCTCACATGGATCAAAACCAGGTAGTGATCTGGGGACCCAGGCTCAAATCCCACCACAGCAGATAGTGGAATTCAAGTTCAATATCTGGTTTAAAGAGTCTAATGATGACCTTGAATCCATTATTGATTGTCGGAAAAACCCAACTGGTTCACTAATGTTCTTTAGGGAAGGAAACTGCCATCCTTATCTTGCATGCCCTACATGTGAGTCCAGACCCGCAGCAATGTGGTTGACTCTTAACTGCCGTGTGAGCAATAAGGAATGGACAATAAATGCTGGTCCGTCCAGCGATGCCCTCGTGAATTGAAAAAAACCCCTCCAACTCAGCCTTGCACATAATCATTGACCCAGCCTCCACTGCTCTCTGGCAAAGACAATCCCAAAGATTAGAAATCCTCTGGGAGAAAAAAAAACACATTTTTGTTTCTATACACTGTAAGTGACCCCTTAAAGGTACACCCTTCATCTGCGTTTCTCCATCAGTACCAATCCTATCATGTGAGGCCTGGAAGTGGCTTGAAGATATCTAAGACACTGGGGTGAAGAGCATGACAGGAGGGTCAATGTCACATGGGTCTGAAAATTTCTCAAATGCAAATCATCCAAATCATCCCACTGCTGAAAAGTCAGGTCAAGTTATTCCCAACCCCCAGAGCAAGTGCAACAGATTGATGTCCAGCATCTGAGGTGAGCTATCCAGAAAGCCCTCAGTTGTTTCATATCTCACAGGCTTTAGCCATGGACTGAGACCCTTCATTAGATTACACAGTGAAGAATAGAAACTGTAGGAACATAGGGCCAAGGAATGGGAGAGGACCATTTGGCTCCTCAAACTTTTCTGCCTTTCATTAATTTACAACTGCTTCGTTTATGGTGTCAACTCCACTTTGCTGTCTGTCTTGTATAATCTTGACTCTCCTGCTGATCAAAATTCTATTAAACTCAACCCTGAATACATTTGACAACTCAGTTTTTGGCGGGGAGACAATTCCATACTCCAACAAGCCTCTAAGAGAAAAGATTTCTTCTCATCTCTGTCTTAAGCTTCTTTCTTAAACGGTGCTCCCTCGTTTTTGTCTCCTTGCCAAGACAAAATACCCTCCCAGTATCTACCTTATCCGGTCATCACATGGCTTTATGATTTTCATTCTCATTCTTTTAAACTCCCATGGTTATGAAACCAACATGTTTATTCTTCAGAAAATAACTCCTATGTTGCAAGACTGAAAGCACAACATTTGCTCACTGGAAAAAAAAGTGAAAATGCTGGAGAAACCCAGAAGTTCAGTTTTGAAGAAGTCATATTGGACTTGAAGCATTAACTCGGTTTCTGTTTACAGATGTGCTGGACCTGCTGAGATTCTCCAGCATTTTCTCAGGGATGGCCTGACTGGCAGATCAATAGGGTGACTTATTACTGCTTGTGATGTTCTGAAGGAAGGGCAAGATAGAAGGAGGTCTGATTGAACGTACGGCAAATAGATGTTACTGCTGCTGAAGGTGTTAAGGCTGCTGTCTGCTGTGGTTTCTCAGTGTCATACTTTGACTATTCTTGCAGCTCGTTCATATGAAAGTCATATCATTCAGTCACCAAGGTATGAAGACAATACAACAAATCATGATAATCTGAAAATTTGCTCAGGTTCCATTTATTTGACTGCACCTCCACCAATGGCTTTTCTTCCCACCCAGCAATGTCGCCTCTGGTTTCCTTCCAAAGATGTATGCCCTCCATCCTCATTTTTATGGGGTGTCTTGGAGATATGATTCAGTGACCAAGGGCCAACTTTAACAAGTTCAGCAAACTTTATTTAAATGGCACTTATGCGATCAGGACTGTGCCCATTGATCAAATATTCTGGATAACCAAGAGGTACACATAACCGCAGTAAACCCTGACCAAGCGAAGCTTCAAGACATCAATGTATCTCAAAGAATCTATGTAAAAACATCAACGCCCCTCCTAAATTCAATGTAAAAACACATAGTAAGTATTAGAAACGTAATTTTTTTACAGCATAAATTCTCAGACATTGCAGTAGATCGCAGTATATGAGGTATATAATTTTTGCCAGTTTATCAAGAGTGCTAGTTGAAACAAAGTTTGCTGTACATCAGTGGTAGCTCTTTACTGCCTTTGTGCTGTCAGATCACTTGCCCGACATTCAGTACTGGATGAGTCACAATTTCTTTTGGTGCCTATTGTTAGTAACTGATAAGTTCTGTTGATGGAAATAATTTTGAATCAACCTATTCAGACATGTTTTGACACCACCTCCTGAGCAGGTGGGAACTTCAACCACAGTCTCCTAGCCCAAAGGCAAGGACATTACCACTGCACCACAAGAACCCAGTTCTGTTGATGAGTGTTAAATACTAGTAGTTGAAGGTAATAAGTCAAATAGGTATGGCACAGTAGTACTATCCCACCTCTGTTCCAACACTCATCTGCTTCAGAACTGTGTACTAGCATTGATGAACAGGTTGATTTGGAAAATATCTGCCTACATGTGCAGGAAGGCTCTTGTGGTACAGTGGAGTGGTCGTCTGTCAAGTCCAGGAGAGACACTCTTCAGTTTGCAGGTAGTAGGTTGTAGCACCGCAAATCAAGGGCAGCCACAAATATTAGCCCAGTGGCTTGGCTCGGTCAGGTGGGCAGTCGGAGTACTTCTGCAGACGGGGAGTGGGCCATAGTCAGCCCTGTGGGTTCAGTGCGACCTGTCCTAGGAGTCAAGGGAGCGCAGTTATGGAGCTGTATGGATATCAGTCACAGGTCTGGTCACTCATTGTTCAGGGCTGCCCAGCTAAATCATTCAAGAAGGTGGGTTATGATTAGTTCTGGGTGTCAAAGGGTTTATCAGAGGCCACTGCTATGGGAATAAGGCTCGGGAAATTAATTGTGGGGATTTGAGTCAGAATGCTGGGATATAAAGACAGGTACTGAAAGGGGAATCAACTCAATATATAAGGCAGGGAGATGACAGAGGGAAAGGGGGCATGTCAGGTTGGGGACGTCATTGAGTAAGCAGCATCCAGGTGTCCACAGGAACAATGTTTGTTCTGCATGTTTGTATGCCTGAGACTGGGTGGCAATCTTTCTTGTATTTTGCTTTGCTGTTACATAGATCTCCAAGGTCTACATGCGGCAGCAGCTTTCCGAAGCAGAATCCATTCATTGGTATGTGCCAAGCTGCCAGCCGGGAATGTTGCTGAGAGGGCAAAATGGGCAGATGAAAACTCAGACAGACAGATTGAGTGGGGACTCGGGCACGTGCAAAGTCTTTGGGGTTGACAGAGAGGGCTACCAGGAAAGAAATGTATAAATTTGGGGATTCACCAAGACAGAGCGGGGTGGCATGGTGGCTCAGTGGTTAGCACTGCTGCCTCACAGCACCAGGGACCCAGGGTTCAATTCCACCCTCGGGCGACCGTCTGTGTGGAGTTTGCACATTCTCCCCATGTCTGCGTGGGTTTCCGCTGGGTGCTCCTGCTTCCTCCTGCAGTCCAAAGATATGCAGGTTAGGTGGATTGGCCATGCTGAATTGCCTGTAGTGTCCAGGGGTGTGTAAGTTAGGTGGATTAGACGTAGGAAGTGCAGGGTTGTAGGAGGACAGGTCTGGGTGGGTGCTCTTCAGAGGGGCGGTGTGGACTTGTTGGGCCAAATGCCCTGTTTCCACACAGTAGGGATTCTATAAAAAAGTGCCTGAATCTGACACTCACAGTTCAAGGTCTGACGGCTGCTTCCTTCCATCATGCTGTAAACAACAAGTTTGTAATGGAACTGAAAATGGCTGTAAGGGGGAGAGGGCAGGGAAAATGCTTCATTCTGTGAGGGAGGGGGATTTGAGTTTGAGTGATGTGAGACCTTTCAAAGCGCAACACCATTACACAGATGCCCATCGTTTCAGCTGTGAAGAGAGATTGTTTCTTAGAGCAGAGGAGATTGAAAGGGGACATGATTGAGTTACATAAGATAATGAGGGGCATTGATAGGATAGATAGGAATAAACTCAGAGGGATTAATGACCAAGGGCACAGATTTACGGTAAGAGGCAGAAGGCCTGAGGAGATGTGAGGAGAAACCTTTTCACCCATAAAGGTGGTAGAGACTGAAATCATTATAACTTTGAAGAAGTAGTTAGATGTACACTTGCGATGTCAAGACATATAAAGCTATGGACCACATGCTGGTAAATGAGATTAGAATAGTTAGGTATAACACAATGAGGAGCTGGATGAACACAGCAGGCCAGGCAGCGTCAGAGGAGCAGGAAAGCTGACGTTTCAGGTCGGGACTCTCCTCTGATGCTGCCTGACCTGCCGTGTTCCTCCAGCTCCACACTGAGTTATCTCTGACTCCAGCATCGGTAGTTCTTGCTATCTCCTTTTCCATGTGTAGCTCTGTATGACTGCTTTGCAAGCCTAAAGTATTGAACTACAGAGTGCAGTCCAATCCTTGCTGCATTCACCCCTCATAACATCTGCACAATAATGAATGAATTCCATTCTCACTTGTGTTGTAGTAGCTGAGTTTGTTTCCCAAGAAACATGCAACCCAGTTACCCACTGCCTGCAAATAGTGCTGGATCTGCTCACTTCACACCTTGGACCATGGAACATCGTGGGTGCTAAGGATGCGTGGGTCTGTACCCTCAATGCTGTAGTCACAACTAGACAGAGAATCCCACACACAGCTGTTGGTGAAATGTGAAAACAATGTCATGTGCGCAATTCATATATGCACACCAGCAGACACAGGAGCAGCAGATGGGTTTGTGAGGACACTAGGCAACCTAACACAAGCGGCGCAATGTGATTGGGACACAGAAAGGCCCCTTAGACATCTCCTCTCAGGACACTGCAGACATGGCCGTACCCTCCACCTCCAGTCATCCTGTCACCCTCCAGCCTATGTGCGCTCAGAAGGTTTTCTTCTTTCTTTCCCTTCTGCTATGTCTCAGTGCATCTTTGGTTCTGCAGCTGGAGTAGATTGGCCTTGAATGTTTGGTCAAGTGACGCTGGGGATGTTGTCAGCTTGAGGGCTCAGAGATGTTGAATGAGTCGTGCCAGAGGCAGGTTCACCCTCTCAGTTTGACCTCTCATAGGCTGGAGGGTGACAGGATGACTGGAGGTGGAGGGTACGGCCATGTCTGCAGTGTCCTGAGAGGAGATGTCTAAGGGGCCTTTCTGTGTCCCAATCACATTGCGCCGCTTGTGTTAGGTTGCCTAGTGTCCTCACAAACCCGTCTGCTGCTCCTGTGTCTGCTGGTGTGCATATATGAATGTATAATTGCCAACAGCAGGAGGCCCCTCTCCTATCTGGTCTTGAGCAAGTGCCTGGTCTCTGGCAATCATCTGCCAGTAACCTGGGTGTTTCTCCCTTAGTCAGGAATGGATACATGGTAGTAAATCACTCACCAGTAGGTGCTCCTGATGCGAATATAGATAACATAACCATCTATGTGTCAGTACCTGTGCTCGTGAAGGGTGTAGGAACCAGCTTTATTGGTGCTTCCCCTGAGACATCTGAGTGGGGGACCATATGCCATAAGTGTCATAAGTGCCAGTTTATTGACTGCAACCACCATGGATGTCCCACTGGTGCTTGCAGGAGACTAAAAAGAGAATGCGCCATGACCCAAAGGAAGAAGTTGTGGCATATTAATAATTAATTTATAGTGAGGGTGTTGAGAGAGTAGCATAACTGTAAACAAAGCTTCTTACTTATTCACTGGAACAGGAAGTTGGCAACATCTCTACAGGAGCAGGTTCTGTCAGAAGGTGAGGGGATGAATATCCAGCACGCCACCACCTGCCTGGCGTGTTTGGCTGTTTTAGAGGACATCTTCTCTTGGAAAGAGAGAAAAGGAGGGACTGAGTGAGACAAGAGCTTTTTACTTAGCTGCAGTTTGGAAAAGGTGATGAGCTGTCCCAGTGAATGCAGGGGTAGCATGTAGGGCAGGCAGAGTTAATAATATAGGGGTGGTTGAGAACAAGTGTGGGAAGATGTTGCATCGATAGTGAGTGTAGTAGAGTCACTAGTGCCTTGGTGGGAGGTGAGTCCAGTAGCAGAGAGAGAGTGAGTGAAGTCATAGAAAGCAGGTAGTGGCACTTACCTGGAGGAGCAGAGAAGGTCATCAATCTTCTTCCTGCGTTGCTGAGCTTATCATTATACTGTGGACATTGCACTGACCCAGATAACCACCTCAGGCCATGCTGCCAGGTATTGTGGCTTCCTTTGTCAGGACTGAGGGAAGAGGACAACTTTCCTCTGAATCAGCCTGTCTTCCAGGATCTCCAGGTCATAGAGTCATAGCAAACAGAATCTTCGGTCCAACTTGTCCATGCCGACTGGGTCTCCTAAACTCAACTAGTGACATTTGCCTGTGTTTGGCCTATATCCCTCAAAACCTTTCCTATTAATGTACCAGTCCAAATGGCTTTGAGATGTTGTAACTATACCTGCATCTATCACTTCTTCTGGCAGCTCATTTCATATTTGCACCACCCTCTGTATGAAAAACTTATCCCTCAGGTCCCTTTTAAATCTTTCCCCTTTCACCTTAAACCTATGGTCTCTAGTTCTGGACTCCCCGATACTTGGAAAAAGACTTTGGCTATTCACCTTATCTATGCCTGCCATGGCTTGATAAATCTCTATAATGTCACCTCTAATCCTCTGACCCTCCAGAAGAAAAACATCCCAGCCTATCCAGCCTCTCCTTATAACTCAAACCCTCCAGTGCAGGCAACTTCCTTGCAAATATTTTCTATGCCCTTTCTAGTTTAACACCATCATTCCAAGAGCAGGGTGACCAGAATTGTAAGTGGTATTCCAAATGTAACCTCACCAATGTCTCGTACAGCTGCAACATGACATCCCAACTCCCATACTCAATGTTCTGAACAATGATGGCAAGTGTGTCGAATGCCTTCTTCACCACCCTGTCTACCTGTGATGCTACTTTCAGGTCCCTGTCCACAAGATGGGCACCAATTTCACTTTGTTTCCCATTGCTTCAATTGTGCAGGGACTAACAACATTTGACTGGGTATACAACGAAATTCTAAGTAAGGCACTAGTTCCAGGATGCCAGTATATCCTGACAATGGTGAGTAGCCATGCCTATGGTGAATGGGAGAATTGAGCCAGCATCAGATGAGAGGAATATTGCTGGCAGCCTTTGAATTAAACTTGAAAGGTTGCAGAAAAGATTTACAAGGATGTTGCCAGGGTTGAAGAGTTTGAGTGATAGGGAGAGGCTGAATAGGCTGATGGTATTTTCCCTGGAGCTGAAGGGGGACTTTGTAAAGGTTTGTAAAATCATGACGAGCATTGATAAGATGAATAGTCAAGGTCTATTCCACAGGGCATATATTTAAGGTGCGAGGGGAAAGATTTAAAAGGGCCCTAAGGGGAAACTTTTTCATGCAGAGGGTAGTGGGTGTAAAGAATGAGCTGTCAGAGGAAGTGACGGAGCCTTGTACAATTACAACATGGATACATGAATAGAAAGAGCTTAGAGGGATATGGACCAAATGTTGGCAAATGGAATATCTGGTCAGCATGGACAAGTTGGACCGAAGGATCTGTTTCTGTACGGTACATCTTTACAACTCTATAACTCTTGGTTAAGTTGGTTAAGACATTTTATTTGAATTTCTTGCTTACATCAAGGAATGCATTTTACGAAAAAAATCCCATTAAATTCCACAAGGTGGCTGTAAGCTACTATGGAAAGTTCAGGCATTGAAATGCTCCAGCGTACCACAATCACAAAACTGCTTTCATTCTTGCACTGAAAGCTAGAAAATATACCCAAAGTGTGGAACTTCTTGTCCCCAATATTCATAGCTCTTAGGGAGGGGAGAGGAATTACACTTAATAAATCAACGCATTAGAAAAATAACCTGCAACATAGCTTTTAATTCACAGGAGCTATGAGAGAAAAACACTGCAATGTGATGACAGAGGCCTGACACAGCAATGATACAATGCCCTGGCGTGTGACATAACCTACCACAAAAATGACAAGGTGCATGTGTGTCCCCAGACGTTGTCTCATGGTGAATTGTTGAGCAGAGCCCAGATTGTTTCTCATGATTTCACAGCCTATTTCTCTAGACTTCCCCAAAAAGCCAGACAACATTAATTTCTTATGCCACTGACGCTACCAGCAGTAATTTCATCTTCCAGGGGTAAAAAGCAGCCAGAGTTGAAAGAGCTGCAGCAACCTGCCTAGTTTGCTTGATAGTTTTTACATGGTTGACCATGAGTATAGATACTGCTTTTTGAAATGGGAAGACCTGTTGCTTCAAAGTGCAATGATAATTATGAGTATTTAACTTTCTTTTAAAATTTTAAAATAGTCAGAAATGCTATATTTTTCATTTCATAAATGTTGTTGCTCAAACATCCATATTGAAGAGATGTTAGCATATCCACAGATGCCTGTAAAAGGCATCCAGTGAACATTGCTGATTGGTCTTTTTGAAGATTAATGCAATTCTACAATCACTACTTGTTGGAGAGGTGATGCCAGGGTACCTCTATCTTGAGGCCACTGAATGGTTTTGAATCCAAGTGCTGCTGAGAAAAGACACATATTGTTGGAAGCCCGGAGCTTGATGTGCTTGTGTACATGGAAACTACATATAACAGTAAATAGTGCCCTGTTCTTGCAAAAAGAACAAACGTATGCATAAAATACACCTGTTTAAATGCAACTAAATGTATGACAGCCTGGTTCATTTTACAGGGAAACTTTTTGATCAATCAGAGTTAAATTGCCTTTTTTAACATTGAAACAGAGCTCGGCAGCTAACTGTCAGTCATCATTAACTTGTGGCCTCTTCATGGCAACATCTTTACCAATCAGACTCCACTTTCCAACCAATCAGAACTCTCTTATGCAGTATAAATATTTGTTCCCCTTTATTTTGATATTTTAGTGTATTGTCCTGATGAGTACAAGATAAAAAGCTTTGACAAAATGTGTCTTCATGCAGCAATACTTGCATTACCAAATATTTGAATCTGTTTAAAAAAAGATTGATTACCTGGTGCAGTAGGGCAGCCTGTATAAGTGTTAATTTATTTTTGCAGAGATTACCGCAGATAGGAAGGGATCATTCCAACTTCTGTGAAATTTATCCCACTCCCACCTTCAAACCCACTCCCATGGAAACTGAAAGATTCTAGCCCATTTCAGCAATGACATCATCCTCTATTTCCCTCACCAACCTTCTCACCCAGCATAATTGCATATCTCGCCTCACCAAACACCTCCCTGTTCGGCTTTCCCAATCCTTTAGACCAATAAACACATTCCTGTCTGTACTTAAGGCCCTACAATGATTTACTCACAATTCATGACCTTATTGGAGAACATCAAATTGATAGTCTGTCAGTGATGGGAAATCTGGCTCATGGTGCTTACAACTTGCTCCTTTTGAAACTCCCCTCCCATATTTGTGGCAACCCCTTGATATTGCCCATTCTTGTGACTTTGCTTTTCCTTTAATCTTAATCAAAAGCAGCGCTATCACTGACCACTTTATTGTACCACCATACCTCTCATTCCCCTTTCAACTCCATTCTCACACAGTCACACCCCTTGAGAAAATCTCTTCCCACAAATCACTTACAAACTTCCAACCATCTAGCCTTTGGCTTTCCATCAGCTTCTTTGTCTACTAATTTGCTTAATTGCTTGTGGCAGCAATGTGCTTGATCCTGCCCACACGAGGAATTTCCCCTGGAATGATTTTCATCATCAAGTCTAAAAGGCACAGATTTAAGTCTATCTAACTTACACCTTGTTTATTGATCATTTCTCAGATCAGAGGTACATCGTCACTTCAGCCCAACTGAACCAGTGTTTTGTTAGTTATCGAGTCAGAGTCATACAGCACAGAAGCAACCCTTCGGTGCAACAAGTCCACGCTGACCATATTCCTAAATTAAACTAGTCCCACCTGCCCATGCTTGGCCCATATCCCGCCAAACCTTTCCTATCCATGAACATATCCAAATGTCCTTTAAACATTGTAACTGTACCTGCAACCACCACTTTCTTTGGTGGTTCATTCCACACATGAACTACTCTCTGTGTAAAAAAGTTGTCCCTCATGTCTGATTTAAATCTTTCTCCTCTCACCTTAAAAATATTCCGCCTAGTTTTGAACTCCCCCAACCTAGAGAAAAGACTTTTGCTATTCACCTAACCTATGCCCCGATGATTTTATAAACCTCTGTAAGGTCACCTCTCATCTTCCTATGCTCCAGTGGAAAAATATCTCAGTCTTTCCAGTCCACTTTTACATCTCAAACCCTACATTCTGTAAATCTTTTCTAGGCCCTCTCCAGTTTAGTGATATCTTTCCTATAACAGGGTGACCAGAACTATATATGGTATTCCAGAAGAGGCCTCACCAATGTCCTGTATAATCTCAACATGACACTTTCAAACCTTTATACTGAATCTTATATTTCTCTGGTTATGTGCATGTTGCCTTAGGTTTTTTGGGGGAATTCTCTCAGTGAGGCCCAATGAAATTTAAAGCCATATCTTATCAAATGTGTCTCACGAATCACCAACCCTATCCCTATTGTGTTCCTTGTGTTTGATTCCAGCCTCATCTTACCAAATGTCGTTTCCACCACTCTTGAGATATCTGGCAAAAGACCGATGCAACTCACGCCTATGGCATCATTAGAAGCCTATTATGCAGCTGGAAAAGTTCTGTCAGTCTGGACCTGCCCTGAATGTTTCCTGACATTTGCCCCAGACATGACAGACAGAGATAATTTGGTGCCTGATTGCACGGCCAGGGATCTGGAGATGATGCTGAATGAGGTGGGGTAGACACAGATTTCTTCCTTCCCCAGAATCAGCAGTGACAACCATGACACCTGAACATGCCATCCTGGTCCAAGGTTGCCACCTGAGCTACAGCAGTCTCAGCAATGTTGAGGAATGCACAGCACTGTTGAGAGATGATCAATGTTCTTCTCTACTCTGCCAGTGCCACTACCTTCACCTTGATGCCTCACACTCATGCTCTGTCTGCTTCTGTACCCATCTCCCAACAAGGCTCATGCTCTACCACCCTCGCTATTGCCTGCAACATCTTCCTTCAGTACTGCAACTGCCCACAGCATGAACCATGCATGCCTTAAGTGATGCCTACTGACTCATTTGGACATCATCTGACCTATGTAACAGGTATGCTACCCATTTTTATTTCCTTTAATGCTTAACTCTTTCATTCATGGAGGAAAACATCCCACAAGAGGGCAGAAAGAGCCAAACTGATTGGCGGGTTGCCTGACATTTGGCTCCTCATCCCTGGAGTGTATCTTGACTTGGACCAGCCTAAGTGGTTGACTGACTCTGTCTAAGTCCCTGGACAGTTGTCAGAGGATGTCCATGACTCACTGTGCTAGGCTAATCAGACTGAAGACTCTCCCCTTAACTTGACTGGGGTCTGCTGACAAACACGAGAAGCTTCTTGCCTACTTCTTTGTGCTAAATGGCAAAGCAGGACAAAAGAAACATTAACCTGGTATTTTGGTTGAGGAGAAAAAGTGCACAAAGCCAAGGGAATGTAAATCAGGGTTGCTGAGACCATCCAGATAGGTTCAGAATGAGTGATCATTATCATTGACAATGAGTGAAGAGGCTGGAAATGTAGTCTGATCCAGTCCATGAGCTGGATACGTATCCCTGAATGCATGGTATCGTTGCCGTAGCATGACAATGATAGCCGCTGGTGCAGTCCAAGGTACAACACTGGAATGCAGAGTATTCTGTAAATGAATTAGAGATGTGCTGATAGTTTTTAGAGGCAGGCAGATGTCTGAAGCCAATGGGTATGGGGCTTATGTTACTAGTGCCCATGGAGTGTGCCCTGAGATGTTGGTGCCGGGTGTCCGACATGGTGGTCTTTGGAGCAAATAGTGAGCTGAACTTGCCAGATTTCCACACTGACTTCAATGGCGAGATTTCTCGACACCTACCTTGTTTGGTAAAATGGATAATTGAATACTAATGAGGCAAGTCGCACCAATTATAATGCATTTAACAAACTATAATCCCTCTGATTTGGCAATTCGATCTTGCCTCGTGAGAAACTTTCCACATCAATTTTCGAAAGCATAAAGAGATTCTTCCAACTTTGAGACAGGTCTCTTGTCCAATTCTACCACAAATTTTGCCATAGTCCATATCGTTCAGACTGCTACAAGATTCTGACCCTTGTGTCTGACTGCAAATCTTCTACTCTCCATAAAATTTAATTCATCCAAAATTATGCTGCTAACTGTGTCATATTCTACACCAATCCCACTCACTGTACTTCTCTATCCTTGTGGACTCACACTGTCTGTCCCCAGAATACCCCGATGTCTTTAATTCTCATTCTTCTGTTTAAGTTCCTATCACAGTTGGCCCAACACTTATGTCTAGATCCCACAATTCAAAATTCTCAGCTTGAGTTTACAGGCTCTCAGTCACCTTTATTTACCTTTAAAAACTTCTTTAGAACCCATCTATCTAATCAAATTGATAACATCTACTAACATCCTGGTCATTACTATGATATCATCATTTTTTCAAATTGTGCCTTTATATGAAATGCATTTGACCAATGTTTGCTGAGAGAATTATGTTATTTATGGATGTAGAATGAGGAGCAGATTGATGGTTAATTGTGAAAAAATATGTTGTCTCAGTTGTAACACATAGTCACTACATTGACTTTATTCCTTTTTCTGTATTCTGATTTTAAATTGAAGTTATCTCTTTTAATCCATGCTTCTCAGTCCTTCTCGTGTTTAGTTCCTAGTTCTTCCCTCTGATGGGTTAAGAAGTCACTCGGGTGTTCTGTTCATTCATACATCCTGTTCCCCTGATGCCATTGTTGTTAGTCCACACTTTCAGTAATATGTTGGCTGGAAGTATTTAAGGTGAAGGGTGGGTGCAGGGACAAGTCTAACTAAAGGCAAAGGCTGTTAAGTGCCCTGCTGCAGCATATCCTGAGTCATGTTCGCCTAAACTGAAGGTGTTACATAGAAGCAGGTTGTTTTCAAAGAAGTAATTAGATATTCATGGGGAGTCGGCTTTTTAAACTGTAGACATCTGGTATAAAACTATCGATGTTAAGGCTGTTTGTTTTACAATGTCTGTCTCCTATGACTCCATGAGGTAGAAGATTCGAACATGCTCACGATGACACTTGTTACTGTGTTTGTGGACAGTAAGGGTTAGGACAAGGCAAAATAATTTGTGGAAAGCAGCCATCAAATCTCAGATAATGAGCAATGTTCGTCTAGTTGGCTCTCTCATCAATAACAAAATGGCAAATTCCAGCCTGTTATGTAAAATAATCTATAATTAGCACTGCTTATATTTGTCTAATAAAATGCCAACATCTTTTCAGTTACCATCTGCCTGCAGCTTGTGTTCTGAATGCTGGTCATAGCTATCGACATTAATTAGGAAAAGCAATTCAATATTAATTAAGTAAATGCTTCAGAGCTAATTTTTATTCCCTTTCATAGGCTTACATACATAGCACTGGAAACAGACCTTTGCCCCACCAGTTCAAGCTGGTGTTTCGACCTCCTCCAATCTTTCCCTGTCTAATGTAGATGTCAACGTATGTGTTGACTTGTGAAGCCTCGAGAAATCTCTCCAAAAACAAGGTTCAACACATATGCAGATATGTAAGTATGTTTCAGATAGAAATTGATAGATTTCTGATTACCAGTGGTGGACAGAGTTATGGCGGTATGTTGGGGTTTGGGGGTGTGTTGGGTAAAAGGTATTGAAATGTTTAATCAGCCACAATCAAACTGAATGGTGGGGTAGGCTCCTGTTCCTTTGTTCCTACTCTGTTTTGAAATGTCACCTGCTTCAGATACAAAGACTAGACGTGTCTTAAACTCCCATGCATATTTGTCAGCACAGCCCGTATTGCCTGCTAAATGCATTATGCCCAATTATGAGTATGCATTAATGGGGAGAAAAATTGACATTGACTTACTAATGTGAATATAGCAATCATGACTGAAAGGATGGGGTGGGCATGGTGGGTTTGACTTCTACACTAAGCCGATGTAAAAGCATTATTTTTGAGATCAGGAATATGAGGCCATCTTATGTGCTGGGTTACTTATTGCCTGAGACTCAAGATAATTCTACCATCATAAAAATCTATTCCCTATTTGCATCAAATGTTTGCATAGTTTTCTTAAAATGTATCTATAATCTCTTCAACCACTCCCTGCAGGTTCCATATTCTTACCATTCTTTGGAAGGATTAATTATATAATAAAGGAAGCAACATATTTCTTAGTCAGTGGCTGCACAATTATAATCAATCCAAGTGGAGTTTGCTTTCATTTCTTTTATTATGGTAGTGTAATGACAAAGGACAAAGATGATGTTAACCTATCCTGCTAATAAGGGATGGTCACAGGGTTAAAATTGCCTGTAATAGTTTATTTTCCATTGCTGTTCAATTGCAGTCTATCACTACCATAACTATATGCTGTTTGTGCATACTGGTGAAGAGCTGAATACTGACTACAGGTGACTGTTTTGGCCAGTTCATTCATTGAAATCAGGTACTGAGGAAAAGGCTTTTTCCAGAAAATGTTAAACAGTTTGGGTGCAGGAAGAATTGGGTTTCAGGTTCCCCACGTTCCTTCCTGTGAACTGCCCCACTCCAAAATTTGTTGACATCCAAAATTACCTGCCTTTAGGCAGTCAAATCCTAATAAAAGTCCCCTCCTGCCAAAGAACGTGTCGATCCATTTAAAAGAAAGTTACTTCAGTCACCTTCAAAACAAAATCCACTGAGTTGATGGTAAAGACATGTGTTGGATATGAGAGTCAATTCAACATAGCTAAAAGTTATTTAAGGTTTTACTCCCTGTCTACCATGCAATGAAGAATAGTTTAGCCTACTTAACTGAGGTGACAATTAGTCTCTTTCTAATAGCTATAGCACAAAAACCAGCAAGCACAAGCTCAGGTCGAGTTTAATTCATATTTTGTCAAGTCATTTTGCAAATTGGAAAGTCCTTTTAATTTGTAGGTTGCAGTACCTACAAATTAAACCTACAAATCATTAACTGATTATCTTTCTTTTGAATGTAATCAAAGACCAGCTTGAGAGTATAGTCATTCAGATGTCAGAATAGCATAAGGCAGTTTGTGCCATTTCTCTGGGATTTCTGACAATCTTCCACTATGTTTACCCTCTCCGAGTTGGTTGTCAATAAAGGTCATTTTGTTGTCTGTGTGCTGCAGGTAATTGACTTTCGTTTTCTATGTGAGAAAAATCTTGCTTGTGTGATATGGAAAATAATTTTGAAAATCCCTTTAGTGTAATTCAAGTGTAAATATAAAATGTAAATATAAAATACATAATGGATGTACAGCTATTTATAAATTACTCAATGCCTCTTCATTTTTCTTCTCCTCTGTCTCACTCAGTTTCTGAGTATCAACAGCATTATGTTCAACTGCAGTCCAGTTCCAAGATAAGTAAAAAGTTACATCGTATAGGACATTTTGATCAGAAATAGTGAATTTGAGATACTGAGAATGAAATGTGCTTACTGGAGCATACACCAAACAGTGATACATTGCGAATGCAAACTCCTCCCCCCAATTTTGTCCATACTTGTTCAGAATTTCTGTTTCTAGGATAACTTTACTGTTCAAGTTTTGGGATGGCTGATTGCAGGCATTAGATAATAGGAGTTATAAATGTGGGATTTCAAACTTAACAAGAAAATAAGTTACAGACACTGGCCAAAGAACAAAGGTTAAAAGGTTATAATTTTCCCAAATAAAAGGGTGGAAAAGGAAGTTTTGTAATAAATTCCAACTGCATAAAACATGCAATAAATATTAAGTACTTATACAGCAATAGTGGTGTATCTACCCATCCAGCCAGTGACACCTCTCAATCAGCTAGAGCTAAGAAGCTTGTTACCTTACATTGCTGTGGACACAGTTTATCAGGTTATATGATTTTGTTTCTTCACTTAATAAAATGTGTATTTCTATATCTGATGAATCTCGTACACAGTGTAAATTTGAATGATAAATTTCATAAACAAGGTTTGACGTTGTTATGACTCATGCTCTGGCCGGCTCCTCCCTTATGTCTATGTAGTTAATTTTATTCAATTGTACGAGATTGCATCTCATTCAAACTCCTCCCTCTAGACTACAGGATGAATTTGATCATATCATGCTCACTGACCCTAGAGGTTCCTTCACTTTAGGCTCCCGAATCATTACACATTACATATCAAATCTAGCATTCCCTGTTCTCTAGTGGTCTCTACCACAAACTGCTCCAAAAAAAACATTTCGTAGAGATTCCATGAATTCCTTTTCTTGGGATCTGCTACCCAGGATAATTGTGCTAGAGCCTTTCTTACATAGCTTTCCTATCTTCTGACTTATGATCTGCCCCACATCCTGACTACCGCTAGATGCGTGAATGGAATGAGCTGCCAGAGGAAGTGGTGGAGGCTGGTACAATCACAACATTTAAAAGGCATCTGGATAGGTATATGAATAGGAAGGGTTTAGAGGGATATGGGCCAAATATTGGCAAATGAGACTATGTTAATTTAGGATATCTGGTTGGCATGGACAAGTTGGACTGAAAGGTCTGTTTCCATGCTGTATGACTCTATGACTCAATTGGTGTTATCTGTAATATCACCTCTTTTTTTTCTGTGTTAGCTAAAAAACACTGAACAAACGATGACTCAGGTTTTACCTCAAGGTAAGAAGGAATCAAATATTACATTAGTACCCTGTTATTCATGCACAAATGCTGCACTGGATAAATGTGTGGTGTCTTGACAACAGACCATAGCCTCAAATTAATTATGGGCATATTGAACTTTTAAGTAGGCCAATCTGTTTTTTTCAGAAGAAAGGACGTACAAGCGTGAGGACTCAGTTCACTTGGAACTGTCTGGAAAATTCCATTGTGGGTTACCTCTAGCCTCAAGAGGCATCATCAAGTTTTACACTTGGAACGGTGTCAAGGAATTTCAAAGAAACACTTCAAGGGAAGAGAAACACAGTCTGAGTAAAAGAAGGGTCCTTTCTGAAGAAGGGTCCAGACCTGAAACATCAGCTTTCCTGCTCCTCTGATGCTGCTTGGCCTGCTGTGTTCAGCCAGCTCTACACCTTGTTATCTCAGATTCTCCAGCATCGGCAGTTCCTACTATCTGTGAGTGAAAGAAATGTCTGTGTTTTTGCCCTGCCAGCAACACTGAAGAGAAGGGGTTAAAAACCAACAGTTCCCTTGAGGTCTGTGTGCTAATGTGGTGTTTCAGTGCTACTGTTGTGCTCAGAGAGTGCTACAAAGGTTAAAACAGAAGAACATTTACTGGACACCACAATGAATTTGAATTCAAAGTCACCAATTAAAACTCAATGTTAACCAGTAAAACAAACAACTCCTCTCAGTGAATCTTCAGAATCCAGAATCTCCAGACTAACTCCTCAACTGTCAGAATCTCAATACCAGAAGAACCCTATTTACTTGCAACATCTACACTGCACGGACAAACCAAAAACTGCTTCATGTATCTTTTTTAACGCTTTTACTCACTCATATGTCTAATCTGCGTGTATGTTGCATTTTCTTTTTGCAACTGATAAGCTCCCTCTTTCTTTAACTTCAGAATGCCTGGTTAAATTGCCTCCTTCTAAAACATAAATTCATTGGGATTGTGAAAGGCACTCACAATGGAAGGAACCCTTTGCTGCAAGTTAATGTTGCAACTAACTGAAGTGAGTAGGTGTAGATTGAATAAAGGAGGGGAGCTAGTTCCTCCCTTCTGATCCAGGATTATAATGCATATGGAACTCTCATTAGGGAACCAATCATATCAGAAGTTAAACGTGTATATCCACAAGTTGCTGTCTGAGTTGCACTATTCCACTGTTGACCTCGCAAAACTGGCATTTCAGAGTCTGCCTCACTACTGATACTCATTAAATATCGCAAAGTCACTATCCTTGCAGAGGATCAATCTGTATCAAGCCTGTGCTTTTCCAGTCATTGAACTGATGGCTAGCCATTTGGGTCATTAGTACTTCAGGCTTTCAAATTCATTTTGCTGGATCTGATAATTTGACTTTGGTTGGAAGTGAGTGCTGAATTTTTTAAGTAAAATTCTGTCTGGGTTTTGACTGGTATCCACATCCATCACACCTATTAAATGAATATAACCCTTTCTGTGCTGCCCTCAAAAGGATGTGGCTGATCCTTTCCTCTCCACTAATGCTTTTTAGAAAGCTACTCTATGTCAATCTACACCTTTGCTTAAACTACCCAAATGTCTCTACTACATCACTAGACTCCCAACTCACAATGAGCTGTAGCTGTGAATTCATTGTTGCAGTGGTGCCATTGTGTACCATTCATTGAAGGTAGAATCTTATAAGTTTGTGAGATTCTCATTATGTTGTGGCGAGATACCAATTGATGCACATTATAGCTTGTTAAATGCCTTAACACCACAACTCCCGGTATTAATATTCAGATTCCCATCCTGCTAAACAAGCCAGATATTGGGAAAACTAGACAACAAACCAGATCATGTACTTAATTGATTCAACTTGCAGCTTGGAGATAAAAGGTACTGCAGATGCTGGAGAATCCGAGATAACAAGCATGGGGCTGGATGAACACAGCAGGTCAAGCAGCATCATAGGAGCAGGAAAACTTGATGTTTCGGGCCTAAACTGCTTGCTTTTCTGATGAAGGGTTCTGATGATTTCTGATGAAGGGTTTAGGCCCAAAACGTCAAGTTTTCCTGCTCCTATGATGCTGCTTGACCTGCTGTGTTCATCCAGCCCCATGCTTGTTATCTCAGCTTGCAGCTTGGTCCGAGTGACCTCAGTGTCGAATACCAGTCGACAGCATCTCAGTGCATGATTCACATACACCAACTACATGTACTCCACACCATGGACACCTGACAGCTGACCTGCCAATCCATCTCGACCATCCTGGAGCTTCACCTGACTATTCACTGGCACATGTTTGCACTGCAGGGTACACCAGCAACTAGCGTTAAAAGGCTGCAGCAGAGGCACCGCCTGCAGGGAGAGGCACCCAAACCACAGACTGGACCGGACTGCTCCTCAGCGATGTTCATTTGCTCTATTAACAATCACTTACCTAGCACCTACCCGTTTGCTCCTAGCAACTGTGCCTGGCTTTACCTTACCAATTTGCATAGTCACACAGCCAGGCAGCTTGCCTTGCTGCTCAGTCAAGGGGGTGCACGGCGGTGTGCTACATCCATCTCACACCTGCTCCGTGTGCCAGTAGCTTATGTAGCAAACACACTGCATGGGCAGCAAGCAGGGTGTCATGACTGAAACTTGTCTGACGAGTAGTCCTCAATGAAGTCAATGGAGAAACCTTTCAGGTGGTCTTAATACAGTAAGTGAAGAACAGCCTCCCATACTAGTCAAGGGACTTGGCCGCAGTCAGGCGTCCAGTTATGGGTGTCTTAGTCAGGGTTTCTGTGCCTGTGCAGTGCGGGGAGTGGGCCTATGTCAGACTGTGGGTCCTGTAGCTGCAAGTTTGGGGTAGGGCAATTGCAGTTGAGGACATGTATAGGCACCAGTCAGGGATCTGGGCTCGCCTTCTGGGGGCAGTGTCCGGTCGTGTTGGTTGAGGGGGCTCAATGATCCACCTGTCAGGTCTATTCTTGGAAAGTAAGGGGGTTTTGGGTGGGGGTGGAATCTGGCCATAGTCGTGGCACTGAGACTCGGCAATTCAGCATTTGGCACAAGGGGGTGCTGGCTCTGGACAAGGTCACAGTGCCGTGACGAGGCGGCGACAGCAAGATTTTGAAGATGGCCTTCGGGTAAAGGACAAAGGTGTAGTGGCGAGGGCAGGGGTGGGAGACGGAGGTCTTTCGTAGTCAGGAGCACCCTGGCATCAAGGTGGGTAGGGACTGTACCAGGCATGTCCAGCCCATATGTCAGTATCTGGGTGGGAAGGGAAGTGAGGTGTAGGAAAGTGTGAGAAAGGGGGCGCTTGAACTAGGCATAAGATTCCCCGTCCACTTGTAGCCATGCCCTCGATCTTGGAACCAAGGTGATGAATGGTTGTGTGCGCAGCTCACCAGCAGCCCCGAACATGGCTTTCAATGCGAGCCTCTAACCTGTCAATGGAGGCAGATAAACCATTGCAGGAATTGCTGCACAGCTGTAGCTTCTGGGTCATAAGGGACAATGTGTCCCATATGCCTGTCTGCTGCTGTTCCTCCCTGCACATTTGGATGAATTTCCTAATTGCTGATAACACAGCATCGTCTCTTGCCCGGGACAGAGCAGCCCACTCTCTGGTAGAACCTCTGAATGCCAGCAGCCCTGGGCTATCTCATTGTCGGCCTGCTGCGGAGCTGTGGCAGTGAGGTGTTCAACCAGATTGTGTACATACACACTGTATCACTACAGTTCCTCTGCAGCCCCTTTCCCTATTGATTAGGACCCTCTCAGTCCCTGTCAGGCAATCGTGGTGCCATCTTCCTCTTCTACAACATCTTTTGGGCATGTTCTTGCCTGAGCAAAGCAGCTTTGGAATGCCAGGGCTCATCTGGGGGCACAGCAGCTTCTTAAAGGTGGCGCAGGGACACTGGATGCCGATGCTGCAGCGGGATAGCCATTGAGTAGCTAATTGTTCTGGTAACGGTGCATGGTAACTGTATGCGATGGATATTGGACGTGAGCGATGCCATAAAGATGAAACAGGCAATTAATGAGGCAAATTTGGTAAGATAAAGTGAGAAATCTCTCAAAGTCTCATGGCAACAAAACCTCCAAAAAACTTGATGCAACTCAGACATAGCCAAAAAATGTAAGATTCATCCAATTTACCTCAGCATTAAATTTGTTGATATTTGTGTTTTTAAATACTGACGTCTACTGCCACCATATTATATCTTCTTGTTCCTAGATATTTGAAGTATTCAGACTTTTAGGCTCAAAAAAGTTTAACTGAGTTTATTTATTGAAGTTCTCAATGCAACTGGGGTCTGCTATATTATTTCTCAGCACCTGACAGCAGTAAATGTAGCTCCTGCATGTACATTTATATAATAATTAGTTTCTAACTCTGTACAAATAATGTAATAAGTAACAAGAGAGAAAATGTGCATGTATAGAACAAAGGTATTAAAAGTAAAGCCAAGCCATTCAAAAGAGAAATTGTGAAGTTGCAATCTGGAACTCTGTATCTGAACAGGCTCAGTCACTTGAAATCTTCATGACTGAGCTTGAAAGGTTTACATTATAAGTGTAAAATGACTCAAATAACATTAAGGTACAGATCTGCCACGATTTAATTCAAGGTGGATGAGGCTTCAGTATTGAATGACCTCATTCTTTTTTCTATGTTAGAGTCACAAAACATAATAATACACACAAAAGTATCGCAAAAATGTTTGAGATTTATAATACCAATATTTCTGCTCTGTCTTCTAAAGTTTCTTTAAAAAAAGACCTCTCTAATTTTCCATTAATTGTATTTACTTGTGCCTCGCCACCTCAATGTCCTCCTTTATCCTTTATTAAGTCCCTTGCAATACTTTGTTCTCTTTTCAGGTACCATGCCCTAAGAGGACATTAGTGACCCTAGACTGCCATCTACCCTGATTCGCTTTGACAAAATATTGCAGTGGTTTGCTGTTGCCTACTGCAGTGTGGCTTACCATGAAACCCTCTTACTGCCTACCATAAAATTGTAGAAGGATTTACATACTGACAATCAACATCTTTCACCACATTATAAATGCACCTTTCCGTTACGCTAGCTGTGCTATGCAGTGCTCATGGTAAATGCGACTAAAAATGAAACAAAAATCCCAATATATTTAGCCTTGTGTACAAAAACAGATGCCTGGTGGTATCTGTTAGCAGTCCTTCAATTGCAGGGCTTTGCTGCTGTTGACAAAGCAGTGACTTTGTGATTTAGGATGGTACCACAACTTAACGGTTGACTTCTTACTCCACAACCAGTTGAAGTTTATTGTCCACTAAGCAAATGCAAAGCTGTTTTTAAAGATCCATGACAGGATATTGTTGAACTTGCATTCACATCTGACACTGTTGGCAAATAGTGATGGAAGACTATTTTTACTTGAAAGGAGTTTGAAAACACATTTTTGCTGTAAGGAAAATCCTTGTAGGAATGATTACACCTACTTCAAATTGGATGAGGTTTACCAAGAAACGTTAACAACAATCTGCTTAGCTCAGGTGAAATATACGTAGGAGAATATGTGTTGTTCAGGAAGCATGCACAAAACTTAAAAACACAAAGCCGAGGAATGCTGCCAATCTTAAGGGCACAGTACTCTCTCAGATTATACTCTTTAGCACTTTATTGTATTTTCTAAACAAATAAGTCATTCAATACTTCAATTTGCCATGACAGACTTTAAGACTCATTTTCAGATGCATTTCTGGGTGCCATTCAGTACCAAACCAATTTTTTTTGTATGATGAAACCATTGATTATCTCCTGCTTTCCACCCTGTGCAGATTCCCATGTTCTTCTTTCCACCCTCCCTCTTTCACTTGCTGTCAATATTTACAACTCTACAATTTCCCACCCTAGCTGTTTCTGTCTCCACAGATGCTGCCAGGTGTGCTGAACATTTCCAGCATTTTCTATCGTTCTGCTGGATTTTCATTGATAGTTTATTTCCTTTACATGCTCATCTTGAACTTCATCTGCTCTGCTCTGCTGTAAGGTCCCTCAAATGGACAAGAGCAGCGCGAGGTGGCTGTTCTCTCAACGTTTCTATTTACTTTGTGGACAGATTGTTGATAATTTAACTCTAATTTCTTACACCACACAATTTAACGTTTACTTATTGCATTTGTCTGATGGTCAGTTAGCTTAGTTGGCTAGATGCTTATGATGTGGTGCAGGTCAAAGCCAATAATTTGAGTTCAATCCCGACACTGGCTGTGGTAGCTTATGGAGGACACCTGCCTTCCTAACTCACCCTACTTTTGTGGAATGGCTACCCTCAAGCTATACATAAACCAATTGTCTCTCCCTAATAGAAAGCTATCCTTACAGTCTTTTATAGACTATAGCTCTTTGCATTACTTGTTCTCTTAAACTTGTGGTTCCTGACCGTCCCAATACAACAAGTATAAAAATTGCATCCTCATATTTAAATCCATTCATGCCCTCAACCTTCCCTATCTCTGTGAAGTAGCGTGGCTAAACTTTATTTTTTGGGCATCCTCCCTTTCTCCCTCTGTCTGGGTGCATTTAACATTGAGTATTTGTGTATTTAACCACTTAAGTTCCATGTTCTGGAACTCAGTAGCTATACCATGCTGATTCTCCGGCTCTCTGAAAAGTTTTTGGTCATCCATCCTAATATCTCCTTTTCCCCTGCAATTTTTTTTTTGCTGGTGCTATGGGCTTTGGGATTTTATGTTACATTGGAAGCACTGAGCAAAGGAAAGCCATTCTTGTTAATTAGTGGCTGAGGGCAAGCTGAGATCAGAACCTCTCTATATCGATCTGTAATGCCCTTCACAGTGGCTCCTCATGTAATGGGAAATGAATGTACTAGTGAAGGCGATGTAACACAAATTGGGGAATCAAGGGTTACGGGGAAAATGCAGGAATGTGGCTGAGGAGAATGTCAGATCAGGCATGACCCTGTTGAATGATAAAGTAACTCAAGGGGCTGAATAGCCCACTCCTGTTCATATTTCTTATGGCCTTATGGTTATGGTAAAGGATGATATGTCTCTTAATTCTGCAGAAACAGATGAGGTCAAGTCTTGAAGAGGATCAGGAGAGAACACTGTACTAGAGAGCTGTATTCACTGTAATGCATATCAAAGTTTCAGTAAAGCAAATACAGGGTATTAAGGGAGTGACTCTAAATTAAGGACAGTCACTCTAAATTAAGGACAAGTGACAGATACAGGGGGCTTAGAGCAGCAGCAATCTAAACAGACAGTTCAACTTCTAACAATGCAGGACATTCAACGTCCAAGGGAATTAGAGGTGGATAAAATCCATGAAGGAACAATTGTACACCTTTGAGTCTACGGGAAATCCATCCACAGATTATAGTTATAGTAGCCAAAGCAAAGTATCAGTGGTCCTCTCTCTCAACAACTTATCATATCATAGTACTGCCTTAATGTGAAATCATACAATTTAAATATACAATATAGTTTCCCCAAAATCTAGAAAAAAAAATGTTCAATCCTCTGTGTGGAAGACTTCAGTAATTTCTATTCCTTCCAATAGAAAAGGTTGGATATGGCATGGCAAACATCATAACGTTGTTCTTCTGTCTTTATGGATTAATGGGAGAATGGGTGCTGAGTTTGTTTGACTGATTTGATTGGTTCCTGTTATTTGGCCGCAGATGTGCCCAAAAGAAATTCTAAGCCATTGGTTTGAGTGGTTGTATCAGCATCTGACAATGATGTCACTGTGACCTTCCTGCAATATGACACAACAGAATTCTGTGTGATGGCTTAGAATCCTACATAATCTATAACGTGGACATGGGGGTGAATTCCAATCTCAGCTATCCACACACCATGCCTGTCAAAGGCTTATATAATAACAACCTAGTCTTACAGTCAATGTTGCACTTGAGCTAGTTACTAGAAGTTGAAGTATAGGGAAACACAGCACTAATTAGCTGAGCACGTAGTCCCTCAGAAATGCTAACCCTTGTTCAAAATTTAGACTAAAACTAATGTGTATGTTATACAGATAATGCATATTGGTAATGATTTATTTTTGGCAATATTGCTGTTATTTGATAGGAAATATATTTCTTCAAGTCTTTGAGTCCCACCCACGCCGGTGAGCATTCAAAGAATTCATAAAGTGATTACTGAATGCAACTAAAGTGCTTTATTTTAAAGATCATCCAGCAAACAACACATAGAAAGATTAGCTTTACTTTTGTTCACTGGTGAAAAGATGAAAGTCCTGAACTATTTTAATGATTGGACTTCATTATCTCATGCTGCCCAAGAGTTTTCACACATTGTTGGGCTGCATGACAATGAGGAGTGGGATCCAGCCTTAGCATCATATGTTGTTGGACTTCTTAAAGCGAGACATGTTTTCTTAGAGTCATAGAGTCATAGGTTGTAT
>JAHRHZ010000283.1:19574100-19609204 GCA_024137785.1 Ginglymostoma cirratum | reverse complement strand
TAAAGAAACAACAGAGAGCCAGAAACAGTGGGTGAGAAACAGAGGGGCCGAAACAATGGGGAAGAAACAGAGGTTGAGAAAAAGAGAATGAGAAACAGTGGACAAGAAACAGAGTGGCAGTAACAAAGAATGAGAAATAGAGAATAAGAAACAGAGGGGCAGAAGTAGCATTTGCAAAACAGAGGAGGAGCAACAGAGTAGCAGAAACAGAGGGGCAGAAACAGAGGAGGAGAAACAAAGAGACAGAAGCAGAGGATGAGAAACAGAGGATGAGAAACTGATGCTGATAAACAGAATGTGGAGAAACAGAGGAGGAGAAACAACATGTGAGAGGAAGACAAGAGAAGCAGAGGATGAGAAACGGAGGTTGAGAAACAGCATGTGAAACCGCAGATGAGAAGCAGAGGAAACAAAACAGGCAGACCAAAGCAGAGTATGAAAAACACAGAATGAGAAACAGAGGGTAAGATACAGAGGGAATGAAACAGAGGGGGAGAAACAGACAATGAGAAAGAGAGTATGATAAACAGAAGTGTAGAAACAGAGTGGCAGAAACAGAGGATGAGACGTAGAGAATGAAAAGTACAGTTGTAGAATCAGATGATGAGAACCAGACAGGCAGAAAAGATGAGGAGAAACAGAGAATGAAAAACAGGATGATAAACAGATGAGGAGAAACAGAGTGGCTGAAAGAAAGAAGGAGAAAGACAGTGGCAAAAACTAAGGATAAGAAACACAAGGTGAGAAATATGGGCTGGCAGAAACAGCAAATTACAAACAGAGGATGACAAATAGAGTGGAAGATAAAGAAGGTGAGAAACAGAGTGGCAGACACGGAGGATAGAAACAGAGGATGAGAAACTGAGTGGCAGAAAGAGACATTGAGAAACAGAGGATGAGAAGGACAAATGCAGAAACAGAGAATGAGAATCTGATGATGTGAAGCAGAGGAGGAGAAACAGAGGGGGAGACAAGAGGGGGAGGAACCGAGGATGAGAAAGACATGGGGGAAAACAGATGACCAGAACCAGAGGATGAGAAACAAATGGGCAGAAACAGATGATAAGAAACAAAGTATGAAAAACACAGTAAGAGACACAGTGAATTAGAAAGACAGGGGCAGAAACAGAGGGTGAGAACCAAAGCATGAGAAACAGAGAAATAGAGGATGAGACACAGAGAATGAGAAACAACGTGAGAAACAGGGTGGCAGAAACAGCGAATGTGAAACAAAGAGGCTGAAACAGAGTAGGAGAAACAGAGGGAGAGAAACAGAGGTTGAGAAACAAGTTTGAGATACAGAAGATGAGATATAAAGGATGAGAAAGAGAGGGTGAGAAACAGAGGATGCAAAACAGAGAATGGGAATCAGTGGATGGGAATCAGGTGATTGGAATGAGAGAATAAGAAACAGAGTAGCTGAAACAGAAGTCTATACACAGAATATGGGAAACAGTGAATGAGAAACAGAGGATGAGAAACAGAGGGGGAGAAAGACAGTAGCAGAAACAGACGAGGAAAATCAGAGCATGAGAAACAGACGAGCAAAACCCAAAGGGGCGAAACAGAGGAGTCAAACCTGAGGAGGTGAAACAGAGTATGAGAAACAGATGGGCAGAAACAGAGAATGAGAAAGAAAGGATGAGAAACAGAGGATGAGAAACAAAGGATGAGACTCAGAGAATGAGAAACAGAGGGTGAGACATAGAGATAACAAGGTGTAGAGCTGGATGAACACAGCAGGCCAAGCAGCTGACGTTTCGGGGCTAGACCCTTCTTGAGTTTGAGAAACAGAATATGGGAAACCTAGAGGCCAAAACACAGTATGATAAACAGAGTGGTAGAAACAGAGGGTGAAATGTAGAGACTGAAAAGGACAGATGCAGAAACAGAGGATGGGAATCAAAGAGGCAGAAAAGATGAGGGGAAAGAGAGAATGAAAACGAGGATGATAAACAGATGAGGAGAAACAGAGTGTCTGATAGAAAGAATGAGAAAGAGAATGGCAGAAACTGAGGATGAGAAACTTAGGATGACAAATATTGGCTGGCAGAAATGGAGAATTACAAACAGAGGATGGCAAATAGAGTGGAAGAAACAGAGGGTGAGAAATGGAGTGGCGGAAACAGAGGAGAGAAAAAGAGGATGAGAAACAGAGTGGCAGAAAGAGACAATGAGAAACAGAGAATGCAAATTTGGTGATGTGAAACAGAGGGGGAGAAACAGTGGGGGAGACAAGAGGGGGAGAAACTGAAGATGAGAAACACATGGTGAGAAACAGATGATAAGAAACAAAGGATGAGAAACACAGAAAGAGACACAACAAATTAGAAAAAGAGGGGCAGAAACAGAGGATGAGAAACAGAACATGAGAAACAGAGCATGACAAACAGAGGACGAGACTCAGAGAATGAGTAACAGGGTGAGAAACAGAGTAGCAAACGCAGAGGATGAGAAGTAGAGAATGAAAAGTACAGTTGCAGAAGCAGAGGATGAGAACCGGAGAGGCAATAAAGATGAGTTGAAACAGAGAATGAAAAGCAGGATGATAAACAGATGAGGAGAAACAGAGTGGCTGAAAGAAAGAAGGAGAAAGAGAGTGGCAGAAACTGAGGGTGAGAAATATAGGCTGGCAGAAACAGAGAATTACAAACAGAGGATGATGAATAGAATGGAAGAAACAGAGGATGCGAAACAGAGTGGCAGATACAGAGGAAAGAAAGAGGATGAGAAACAACGTGGCAGAAAGACACAAAAAGACACAGAGTATTAGAACCTGATGATGTGAAACAGAGGCGGAAAAACAGTGGGGGAGATAAGGGGGGAGAAACTGAGGATGAGAAACACATGGTGAGAAACAGATGATAAAAAACAAAGGATGAGGAACACAGTAAGGGACACAGTGAATTAGAAAAAGGGGGCAGAAACAGAGAATGAGAAACAGAGCATGAGAAAGAGAGAACGAGACTCAGAGAATGAGAAACAGGGTGAGAAACAGCGTGGTAGAAAGAAGGGAATGGGAAACAGAGAGGCAGAAACAGAGTAGGAGAAACAGAGGGAGAGAAACAGAGGTTGAGAATCAGAATTTGAGATACTTAAGATGATGTACAAAGGATGAGAAAGAGAGGGTGAGAAACAGAGGAGTAGAAACAGAGAATGCAAAACTGAGAATGAGAATCAGAGAATGGGAATTAGGAGATTGGAAAAAGGTTTAGAAACAGAGTGTTTGAAAAAGATGTGTACAAACAGAATATGAGAAACCAAAAATGAGAAACAGAGGATATGAAACACATGGGGAGAAAGAGAGTATCAGAAACAGATGATGAAATTTCAGACCATGCGAATCAATGGAGTAGAAACCGAGAAGGTGAAACATAGAATGAGAACCAGATGGTGAGAAAGTGAGGATGAGAAACAGATAGGCAGAAACAGAGGATGAGAAAGAAAGGATGAGAAACGGAGAATGAGAAACAGAGATTGAGACTCAGAGAATGAGAAACAGAGGGTGAGACATAGAGTTTGAGAAACAGAATATGGGAAACCTAGAGGCCAAAACAGAATATGAGAAACAGAGTGGCAGAAACAGAGGATGAGAAGTAGAGATTGAAAAGGACTGTTGCAGAAACAGAGGATGAGAACCAGAGAGGCAGTAAATATTAGTTGAAACATAGAATGAAAAACAGGATGACAAACTGATGAGGAGAAACAGAGCGGCTGAAAGAAAGAAGGAGAAAGAGAGTGGCAAAAACTGAGGATGAGAAACTTCGGCTGAGAAGTATAGGCTGCCAGAAATGGAGAATTACAAACAGAGGATGGCAAATAGAGTGGAAGAAACAGAGGATGAGAAACAGAGTGGCGGAAACAGAGGAGAGAAACAGAAGATGAGAAACAGAGTGGCAGAAAGATACAATGAGAAACAGAGAATGCGAACCCGATGATGTGAAACAGAGGGGGAGAAACCGAGGATGAGAAACACATGGTGAGAAACAGATGATAATAAACGATGGATGAGAAACACAGTTAGAGATACAGTGAATTAGAAACAGAGTGGCAGAAACAGAGAGTGGGAAACTGAGATTCTGAAACGACTAGGAGAAACAGACAGGGAGAAACAGAGGTTTAAAATCAGAGTTTGAGATAGAGAGGATGAGATACAAAGAACTAGAAAAAGAGGGTGGGAAACAGAGGAGTAGAAACAGGATGCAAAACAGAGAATGAGGATCAGAGGATGGGTATCAGGCGATTGGGAAGAGAGGATTAGAAACAGAATGTCTGAAAAAGGAGTGTATAAACAGAATATGAGAAACAGTGAATGAGAAACAGATGTTGAGTTACAGAGGGGAAGAAAGAGAGTAGCAGAAACAGACGAGGAAAATCTGAACATGAAAAACAGAGGAGTAGAATCCGAGGAAGTGAAACAGAGTATGAGAAACAGGCGGGCAGAAACAGAGGATGAGAAATGGAGAATGAAAATGACAGTTGCAGAAACAGAGGATGAGAACCAGAGAGGCAGTAAAGATGAGTTGAAACAGAGAATGAAAAGCAGGATGATTAACAGATGAGGAGAAACAGAGGAGAAAGATAGACGGAGGATGAGAGTGGCAGAAAGAGAAAATGAGAAACAAAGGATGTGAAGGACAGAAGCAGAAAGTGAGGATGAGAAACAAAGGATGAGAAACTGAGGATGAGAAACAAAGGATGAGAACCAGAGAGGCAGAAAAGATGAGTTGAAACAGAGATTGAAAAGCAGTATGACAAACATATGAGGAGAAACAGAGGACAGAAGCAGAGAATGAGAAACACAGAATGAGTAACAGGATGAGAAAAAGAGTGGGAGAAACAGAGGGGGGTGAAACCAAGTGGGAGAAACAGAGAAAGAGAAACAGAAGATGAGAAACAGAGGAGGAGAAACAGAGGATGAGAAAGAGAGCATGAGAAACAAAGGGTGACATTCAGAGGATGAGAAACAGAGTGTGAGAAACAGTTTTTGCAAAACAGAGGAGGAGAAACAGAGTAGCAGAAACAGAGGATAAGAAACAATGGTTTAGAAACAGAATGAGAAACAGTGGATATCAAATAGATGATGAGAAAAGGAGGGACAGAAGCAGAGAATGGGAAACAAAGAACGAGAAACACAGATAAGAAACAGAGAGGGAGATACAGAGTGGTGGAAACAGAGTGGCTGAAACAAAGGGGTTGAAACAGAGTGTGAGAAACAGAGTGAGAGAAACAGAGTGCAAGAAACAGTGTGCGACAAAAAGAGGGGCTGAAATAGAGGGTGAGAAATACAGAGCAAGAAACAAAAGCAAAATAAAGAGGGGCTGAAACATGGGGGCTGAAACAGAGGGGCTGAAACAGATTGCGAGAAACAGAGTTGCTGAAACAGAGGGACTGAAACAGGGTGTGAGAAACAGAGTGAGAGAAACAGAGTGCGAGAAACAGAGAGGCTGAAACAAAGTGGCTGAAACAGAGGGTCAAAACAGAGGCATTGAAATAGAGGAGCTGAAAAAGAGGGGCTGAAACAGAGCACGAGAAACAGACTGCAAGAAACAGAGTGGCTGAAACAGAAGGACGGAAACAGGGTGCGAGAAACAGTATAAGAAACTGAGGGGCTTAAATAGAGTTCGAGAAACACAGAGCAAGAAACAAAGTGCGAGACAAAGAAGGGCTGAAACAGAGAGACTGAAACAGAGTGTGAGAAACAGAGTGCAAGCAACAGAGAGGCTGAAATAGAGGGGCGGACATAGAGGGGCAGAAACAGAGGGGCTGAAACAGAGTGCGAGAAACAGAGGTGCTGAAACAGAGGGGCGGAAACAGAGGAGCTGAAACAGAGTGTGAGAAACAGAGGGGCTGAAATAGAGGGGCTTAAATAGAGTGCGAGAAACACAGACCGAGAAACAAAGTGCGAGATAAAGAAAGGCTGAAACAGAGGGGTTGAAACAGAGTGTGAGGAACGGAGTACGAGAAACAGAGTGCGAGAAACAGAGTGAGAGAAACAGTGGGGCTGAAACAGAGGGGCTGAAACAGAGTGCGATGAAACAGAATGCGAGAAACAAAGGGGCTGAAACAGATTGCGAGAAACAGAGTTGCTGAAAGAGATGGGCTTAAACAGAATGCGAGAAATACAGAGTGAGAAACAAAGTGCGAGATAAAGAAGGGCTGAAACAGAGAGGCTGAAACAGAATACAAGAAACAGAGCACGAGGAACAGAGGGGCTGAAACAGAGTGTGAGAAACAGAGTGCGAGAAACAGAGGGCCTGAAACAGAGGGGCGGAAACAGAGGGCCTGAAACAGAGGGGCTGAAACAGAGAGCGAGAAACAGAGGGACTGAAACAGATTGTGAGAAACAGAGTCGCTGAAAGAGCAGGGCTTAAACAGAGTGCGAGAAATACAGAGTGAGAAACAAAGTGCGAGATAAACAAGGGCTGAAACAGAGGGGCTGAAACAGAGTGCGAGAAACAGAGGGTCTGAAACAGAGGGGCTTAAATAGAGTGCAAGAAACACAGACCGAGAAACAAAATGCGAGATAAAGAAAGGCTGAAACAGAAGGGCTGAAACAGAAGGGTTGAAACAGAATGCGAGGAACGGAGTACGAGAAACAGAGTGAGAGAAACAGTGTGGCTGAAACAGAGGGGCTGAAACAGAGTGCGATGAAACAGAATGCAAGAAACAGAGGGGCTGAAACAGAAGGACTTAAATAGAGTTTGAGAAACACAGAGCGAGAAACAAAGTGCGAGATACAGAAGGGCTGAAATAAAGGGGCTGAAACAGAGGGGCTGAAACGGTGTTCGAGAAACAGAGTGAGAGAAACAGCATGGCTGAAACAGAGTGCAATAAACAGAGTGGCTGAAACAGAGGGACTGAAACAGAATGTGAATAATAGAGTGCGAGAACCAGAGGGGCTGAAACAGAGGGGCTGAAACAGCATGCGACAAACATATTGCGAGAAACAGTGGGGCTGAAACAGAGGGTCTGAAACAATGGTGCTGAAACAGAGTGCGAGAAACAGAGTACGAGAAACAGAGGGGCTGCAAGAGAGTGCGAGAAAAAGAGTGTGAGAAACAGAGGGGATGAAACAGATTGCAAGATACAGTGTGCCAGAAACAGAGTGGCTGATTCAGAGGTGCTGAAACAGAGGATTTGAAACAGAGGAGCTGAAACAGAGGGGCTGACAAAGAGGAGCTGAAACAGAGTGCGAGTAACAGATTGCAAGAAACAGAGGAGCTGAAACAGATTGCGAGAATCTGAGGGGCTGAAACAGAGGGGCTAAAATAGAGTGCAAGAAACAGACTGGCTGTAACAGAGGGGCTTAAATAGAGTGCGAGAAATACAGAGCGAGAAACAAAGTGTGAGATAAAGAAGGGCTGAAATCGAGGGGCTGAAACAGAGGGGCTGAAACAGAGTGCAAGGAACGGAGTTTGAGAATCTGACGGGCTGGAACAAAGTCTGAGAAATAGATTGGTTGAAACAGAAGGGCTGAAACAGAGGGTTTGAAACAGAGTGCGAGTTACAGAGTGTGAGAAACAGATTGCAAGAAACAGAGGGACTGAATCAGAGGGCTGTAACAGAAGGGCTGAAACAGACAGGCTGAAACAGAGGGGCTGAAAGAGAGTGTGAGAAACAGAGTGTGAGAAACAGAGGAGCAGAAAGAGTGTATGATAAACAGAGGGGCTGAATCAGAGTTGCTGAAACAGAGTGCGAGAATCAGAGTGCGAGAAACACATTGCGAGAAACAGAGGGGCTGAAACAGAGTGCGAGAAAAGAGCGCCTGAATCTATGGGGATGAAACAGAGTGCAAGAAGCAGAGTGCGAGAAGCAGAGGGCAAAAAGCAGAGTGCGAGAAGCAGAGTGTGAGAAACAGAGTCCGAGAAACAGTGGCTGAAACAGAGGGTCTGAAGCAGAGGGTTTGAAACAGAGGGGTTGACACAGATGGGCAGAAACAGAAGATGAGAAACAGAGAATGAGAAAGAGAGGATGTGAAACAGAGGGGACGAAACAGAGCTGTAGAAACAGAGGGGGAGAAACCAAAGGGGAGAAACAGAGATAAGAAACAGAGGTCATAGAAACAGTGTTGCAGAAACAGAGTGAGAAGTGAGGATGATTAACAGAGGGAGAGAAACAGAGAAGGCAAAATAGACGATAAGAAACAGAGTAGCAGAAAGTGCGGATGAGAATCAGAGGAGGAGAAACAATTGTTGAGAAACAGATGGGCATAAACAGAGAATGAGAAACTGAGGATGAGAAACAGAGTAGTAGAAACTGACAATGAAAATCAGAGAATTAGAAACAGAGGAGAAACAGAGTAGGAGAAACCGTAGATTAGAAACTGATAGACAGACAGAGAGGATGAGAAACAGTCCGGCAGAAATTACAGATGATTGCAAACAGAGGGGTAGTATCAGAGAATGTGAAACAAAGAATGAGAAAACAGATAACGAAACAGAGGATAAGAAACAGATGGGCAGAAACATAAGATGAGAAACACAGGATGAGAAAGAGAGAATGAGAAACTGAGAATGTGAAACAGAGGGGGAGAAACAGAACGTGAGACAACAGGGGGAGAAACTGAGGATGAGATACACATGGGGAGAAACAGAGGATTATAAACAGAGGTTGAGAAACATAGATTGCAAAACAGAGAATGAGTAACAGAGGCATAGAAACAGGGGGCGATAACCAGATGATGAGAAACTGAGAGAGAGAAACAGAGGGTTAGAAACAGAGAATGAGAAACGGGCGAGCAAAAACAGAGGATGAGAAACACAGTACGTAAAACAGAGGAAGAGAAACAGAGAATGAGAAACAGAGGAAGAGAAACACAGAATGAGAAAACTGTGGATGAGAAACAGTAAGGGAAAATCAGAGGGATTTTGAAAAAAGGGGGAGAAACAGAAATTGAGAAAAAGAGGTTGAGAAACAAAGGATGAGAAACACAGAATGAGAAACAAATGGGCAGAAACCGAGGGCAAGAAACAGATGGGGAGAAATACTGGCTGACAAACAGAGGTGGAGAGACAGAGGGGGAGAAAAACAGAATGCGAAACAGAGAATGAGTAACAGAGTCGGAGAAACAGAATGGGAGAAATAGTGGAGGAGGAAACAGAGCATGAGAAACAGAGAATGAGAGGCAGAGTACGAGAAACAGAGGCATAGAAACAGAAGGGGATAAACAGAGGATGAGAAACAGAATGAGAGAAACAGAGGATGAAAAACAGGCGATGTAAAAAAAAATTAGAAACAGAGGGGCAGAAACAGAGTATGAGGAATAGAGGATGAGCAAATGGAGGATAAGAAACAGAATAGCAGAATCAGAGGATGAGACTTAGAGAATGAGAAACAGAGGGTGTGAAATAGAGGGACAGAAACAGAGGGGCAGAAACAAATGGGAGAAACAGAGGTTGAGAAACACCGGTTGAGATTCACAAAATGAGAAAAAATGATAAGAAACAGGGTGAGAAACAGAGAATGAGAAACAGAGGATGGGAATCAGACGATTGTAAACAAAGGATTAGAAACAGAGTGGTTGAAAAAGAGGCATATAGAAAGAATATGCGAAACAGTGAATGAGAAACAGAGAATGAGACACAGAGGGGGAGACACAGAGAGGGGATAGAGAATGACAAACAGAGGATAAGAAACAGAGGGTGAGAAACAGAGGGGGATAAACAGAAGATGAGAGACAGACTGTAAGAAGGAGAGTGTGTGAAATAGAGGGTCAGAAACACATGATGAAATACAGCGAATGAGAAACACAGAATATGAAAGCAGACAATGAGAAACAGAGGATGAGAAACAGATGGGCAGAAACAGAGGGTGAGAAAATAGGATGAGATACTGAGGATGTGAAACAGAGCATGTGAAACAGAGATGTGAAACAGAGGGGACAAAACAGAGGGGGCAAAACAGAATGGGTGAAACCAAAGGGGAGAACCCAAACGGGAGAAATGGACTGAGAGAAACAGAGGGGAGAAACAGAAGATGAAAACGGAGGTTTTAGAAACAGAGTTGCAAAAACAGAGAATGAGAAAGAAAGGATGAGAAAGAGAGGGGGAGAAACAGAGGGGGAGACAAGAGGGGGAGAAACCAGGGATGAGAAACACATGGGGAGAAACAGAATATAAGAAACAAAGAATGAGAAACACAGTAAGAGACACAGCGAATGAGAAACAGGGACAGAAACAGAGGATGAGAAATGAAAGATGAGAAACAGAAGATGACAAAAAGAGGATGAGAAACAGAGGGGCAGAAACAGAGTATCAGAAATCGAGTGGTAGAAACAGAGGACAAGAACCAAAGGATGAGAAACAGTGTATGATAAACCGGAGATGAGAAACAGATGATGAGAAACAGAGAGTGAGAGACAGAGTATGAGAAAGAGTATGAGGAATAAAGTATGAGAAATAGAGTATGAGAAACAGAAGGTGAGAAACAGAGGATAAGAAACAGAGGATGAGAAATAGAGGGGCAGAAACAGAGGAGCAGAAACAGAGATGGAGAAACAAAGGTTGAAAAACACAGGTTGAGATACACAAAATTAGAAAAAAAAATGAGAAACAGAGGGTGAGAAACAGAGGAGTAGAAACAGAAGATGCAAAACAGAGATTGAGAATCATAGGATGGGAATCAGGCGATTGGAAACAGAGGATTAGAAACAGAGAGGCTGAAAAGGAGGTGCGTAAAAATAATATGAGAAACAGAGAATGAGACACAGAGTGGGAGATACAGGATGGGAGACACAGAATGGGAGACACGGCAGGGAAAACATGGAGGGGGAGACAAGGAGGGGGAGAAACGAAGGGGAGACAAAGAGGGGGAGACACAGCGGGGGAGACGCAGAGGAAGAGAAACAGAGTGGCCGAAACAGAGAGCCCAAATCAAAGGATGAGGAACGGAGGATGAGAAACAGAGGATAAGAAACAGAGTGCCAGAAATGGAGGTTGAGAATCAGAGGGTGAGAATCAGAGGGAGAGAAACAGGTGAGGAGAAACAGGGGAGGTGAAACAATGGAGGAGCAACAGATAGCCAGAAACAGAGAATGAGAAACAGATGGGCTGAAACAAAGGATGAGAAACACGGTATGAGAAACAGAGAATGAAAAACAGTGGATAAGAAACAGCAAATGAGAATCAGAGAATGAGAATCAGAGAATGAGAATCAGAGGATGAAAAACAGAGGGGGAGAAACATTAGGAGAAACAGAATGAGTAACACAGTCAGAGGAACAGAATGGGAGAAATAGAGGACAAGAAACAGAGTGTGAGAAAGAGAGGGTGACAAACAGAGGGGCATGAACAGAGGATGAGAAAGAGAGTGTGAAAAAGAGAGTGAGAAAGAAATTGGGAGACAAGAGAGTGGGAGGAAGAGAGGGTGAGAAAGAGAGGGTAAGAAAGAAAGGGTGAGAAAAAGATGATGACAGAGGATGAAAAACAGAGGATGAGAAACAGAGGATGAGAAACAGAGGATGAGAAAACAGACAAAGAGAAACAGACAATGAGAAACAGCAGATGAGAAACAGATGGGCAGAAAGAGAGGATGAGAATCAGAGGATAAGAATCAGACAATTGGAAACAAAGGATAAGAAACAATGGCTGAAAAAAGGCGTATAAAAAGAATATGCAAAAAAGTGAATCAGAAACAGAGAATGAGACACAAAGGCGGCGGCACGGAGGGTGTGACACAGAATGGGAGACAAAGAGGGGGAGACACCGAGGGGGTGACACAGAGGTGGTGACACAAAGTGGGAGACACAGAGAGGGAGACACAGAGGGGGAGACACAGAGGAGGGAAAACTGAGGGGCTGAAACAGAGAGGACGAAACAGAGGATGATAATCAGAGAATGAGAATCAGAGCAGGAGAAACAGAGGAGGAGAAACATTGAATGAGAAACAGAAGGTCAGAAACAGTGCATGAGAATCAAAGGATGAGAAACAGAGGGGCAGAAAGAGCCTGGCGGAAAAACAGCATGAGAAACAGAGCAGCAGAATCAGAGCATGTGAATCAGAGGATGAGAAACAGGGGAGGAGAAACAGGGGAGGAGCAACCCAATGGCCAGAAACAGAGAATGAGAAACAGAGGATGAAAAACAAAGGATGAAAAACAGAGGGGGAGAAACAGAGGGGGAGAAGCAGAGGGAGAGAAACAGACGGGGAGAAACAGACGGGGAGAAACAGAATCTGTACCACACTCGGAGGAACAGAGTGGGAGAAATAGAGGATGCGAAACAGGCAATGTAAAAAAAGAATTAGAAACAGGGGCAGAAACAGAGCATGAGAAACAATGTATGAGAAATAGAGTATGAGAAAACAGATGATAAGAAACAAAGAAGGAGAAACAGAGGATGAGAAACAGAGGATGAGAATCAGAGGGGGAGAAACAGAGAGGGAGAAACAGTGTTTGAGAAACAAAGGGTGAGATACACAAAATGAGAAAAAAATGATGAGAAACAGAGGGTGAGAAACAGAGGAGGAGAAACAAAGGATGCATAACAGAGAATGAGAATCACAGGGTGGGAATCAGACGATTGGAAACAAAGGATTAGAAACAGAGTGGCTGAAAAAGAGGCATATAAAAAGAATATGCGAAACAGTAAATGAGAAACAGCGAATGAGACACAGAGGGGGAGACACGGAGTGGGAGACACGGCGGGGGAAATATGGAGGGGGAGTCGCAGGGGATGAAAACCAGGGGTTAAGAAACAGAGGATATGAAACAGATGGTGAGAAACAGAGGGGATAAACTGAGGATGAGAAACAGACTGTAAGAAAGAAAGTGTGTGGACGTGAAGGCCAGAAGCAGAGGATGAAAAACAGAGTCCAATAAACGGATGGGCAGAAACAGAGGGTGAGAAAAACAGAATGAGAAAGACAGGATGAGAAACTGAGGATGAGAAACAGAGGATGTGAAACAACGGGGGCGAAACAGACGGGCAGATACAGCGGGAGAGAAACCAAAGAGGAGAAACAGAGATGAGAAACAGAGGTTGTAGATACAGAGTTGCAGAAACAGAGGTTGAGATACACAAAATGAGAAAAAAAAATGAGAAACAGAGGATGAGAAACAGAGAGGCCAAAACAGAGAATGATGAACAGAGGAGAAGAAACAGAGTTGTAGAAACGGAGGATGAGAATCAGAGGATGATAATCAAAGGGAGAGAAACAGAGGAGGAGAAAAAGGAGGAGAAACAGATGACCAGAAAAATTGAATGATAAACAGATGGGCAGAAACAATGGATGAGAATCAAATGATGAGAAACAGAGAGGCAGAAAGAGCATTGTGGAAACATAGCATGAAAATCAGAGAATAAGAAACATAGGAAGAGAAAGAGGGGAGAAGAAACAGGGGATGAGAGACAGGGGAGGAGAGACAAAGGAGGAGAAACAGGGAAGGAGAAACAGATGGCCAGAAACAGAGAATGATAAACAGATGGGCTTAAACAGAGGATGAGAAACACAGTATGAGAAACAGAGGATGAGAAGTAGTGGTAAGAAACAGCAGATGAGAATCAGAGAATGAGAATCAGAGAATGAGAATCAGGCAATGAGAAACAGATGGGCATAAACAAAGGATAAGAAACTGCGGATGAGAAAACAGACAATGAGAAACAGGATGAGAAACAGATGGGCAGAAACAGAGGGTGAGAAAAACAGGATTAGAAAGAGAGGATGAGAAACTGAGGATGAGAAACAGAGGATGTGAAACAGAGGATGTGAATCAGAGGATGTGAAACAGAGGGGGCGAAACAGAGGGGGAGAAACCACAGGGGAGAAACGGAATGAGAGAAACAGAGGGGAGAAACAGAGGATTAGAAACAGAGGTTTTAGAAACAGAGTTGCAGAAACAGAGAATGAGAAAGAGAGGATGAGAAACAGAGGAGGAGAAACAGAGGGGAAGACAAGAGGGGGAGAAACCAGGAATGAGAAACACATGGGGAGAAACAGAGTATAAGAATCAAAGGATGAGAAACACAGTAAGTGACACAAAGAATGAGAAACAGAAGGACAGAAACATAGTATCAGAAATAGAGTGGCAGAAACAGAGGATGAGAACCAGAGGATGCGAAACAGAGTATGATAAACCGGGGATGACAATCAGATGGTGAGAAACAGACGGTGAGAAACAGAGTATGAGAAAGAGTATGAGGAATAGACGGTGATAATTAGAGTATGAGAAACAGAGGATGAGAAATGGACGGGCAGAAACAGAGGGTCAGAAACACAGAGGGAGAAACAAAGGTTGAGATACACAAAATGAGAAAAACAAGATGAGAAACTGAAGGTGAGAAACAGAGGAGTAGAAATACAGGATGCAAAACAGAGAATGAGAATCATAGGATGGGAACCAGATGATTGGAAACAGAGGATTAGCAATAGATTGGTTGAAAATGAGGTGCAAAAAAACAATATGAGAAACAGTGAATGAGAAACAGTGAATGAGACACAGAAGAGGAGACACAGAATGGGAGATACGGTGTGGGAGATACGGTGGGGGAATCACGGAAGGGGAGACATGGAGGGGCGGACACAGAAGATGAGGATCAGAGGATGATAAACAGAGGATAAGAAACAGAGTAGCAGAAATGGAGGATGAGAATCAGAGGATGAGAATCAGAGGGAGAGAAACAGAGGAGGAGAAACAGGAGGAGAAAGAGATGACCAGAAACATTGAATGATAAGCAGACTGGCTGAAACAATGGATGAAAATCAAAGGATGTGAAACAGTGGGGCAGAAAGAGCAGGGCGGAAACACAGCATGAGAATCAGAGGATGAGAAACAGAGGAGGAGAAACAGGGGAGGAGAAACAGGGGAGGAGAAACAGATGGCCAGAAACAGAGAATGATAAACAGATGGGCTTAAACAGAGAATGAGAAACAGAGGATGAGAATCAGTGGACAAGAAACAGCAGATGACAATCAGGGAATGAGAATCTGAGAATCAGAATCAGGCAATGAGAAACAGAGGGTGAAAAACAGAAGGGGAGGAACAGAATGAGAGAAAAAGAGGACGAGAAAAAGAGTGTGAGAAAGAGACAGTGAAAAACAAAGGGAGATAAACAGAGGAATTGAAAGAGTGTGAGAAAGAGATTGGGAGATAGCCAGTGGGAGAAAGAGACGGTGAGAAAGTGAAGGTGAGAAAAAGAGGATGAAAGCAGAGGATGAAAAACAGAGGTTGAGAAACAGAGGATGAAAAAAACAGATAATGATAAACAGAAGATGAGAAACAGATGGGCAGAAACAGAGGATGAGAATCAGAGGATGGGAATCAGACGATTGGAAACAAAGGATTAGAAACAGAGTGGCTGAAAAAAGGAAAATAAAAATAATATGCAAAACAGTGAATGAGAAACAGAGAATGAGACTCTAAGGGGGAGGCACGGAGTGGGAGAGACGAAGGTGGAGAAATGGAGGGGCAGACAAAGAGGGGGAGAGACAGAGGGTGTGACACGGAGGGGGAGACACTGAGGACGAGACACAGAGGATGAGAAACTGAGGGGCTGAAACAGAGAGGCTGAAACGGAGGATGAGGATGAGAGGATGAGAATCAGAGGAGGAGAAACAGAGAAGGAGAAACAGAGGAGGAGAAACAGAGAAGGAGAATAAGAGGGTGAGAATCAGAGAGAGAGGCATATAAAAAGGAGCCAAGTGCAGAGGGTAGCAGTCAGTGGGCATCCTCGTCTGGATGCTGGGCGTCTTGATCAGACAGTAAATGCCTTTGACTAAGGGATACCCTCCCCCAAGCCAGGAACCAAGAAGAAGTCCCACTCGGGTTTGCTTTGATTCTGGCTTCCTGCGTGTCATGACACTGCCCGCCACTGTGATAATCCTTTAAGCGAGGAATTATCACCCATTTTAAGGCCTTGAATTTGTGGTGGAATGAGAAGGCTATTATAAACATTCCTTTCGACCCAATCAAATACCTCTGTCATATCAACTACTTCACTCACATCCAAACTTATCTTAAAGGAAGACATTAACCTCCAGTTTTCAGGGATTAGTTATTGTGTTCAGCTAATCTAGTTCTAGGGTTCTCAACCTGCCTTGAGTTTTGCTCCTTAACTCGGGCCAGAAGAACAAATTAAAGTAAACCAATAAAAATAAAACAGAAAACAGTGCTTGTACTCTGTACCAATCAACCCAGCACTTAAAGTTTGCTTCACCCAAAAGTACTTGGCAATGAGAGAATGACTGAATAGGCCAGTGACCCCATTTTCATTTTTCTCATTGATAACCTTGAGCTCTTCTATGAGTTTGGCATGGCAGTCCTTTCTGGGTTATTATGGCTGATCTTAGAGTTGGCTCTGGTGTTGATGTGGTCAGTAGGCTTATGACTTCAAGAAATCCAATTTTGCTTAAATTGAAGGTATTTGCTTTTGTTCAAAGTCAGTACTGGTGCTCAACAAGAGAGAGCTGGCTTCCCTTCCGAGGCAAGGTTTGAATAATTTGTATTCTACCTATTCCATTATGGGGTCCATGAACATAAATTAATGAACATCCTATCCTAATAAAGAGAAATAGTTCAGCCCGCTGAACTATACACATATCAGAACCTTGGGATATAGCTGACATAGTTTCTTCAACCTTGTAGCATTGGGCCTATAGGTATCCTACTGAAATCATTATTCTCCCTGCCAATCTCCCTTTCCACAGCACTCCCAGAGTTTTGAAGATGCATACATGCTGTTGCTAGATATAAATTGACATTTTGCTTTTAGTAACTAAAGTGAAATCAAATTAATGATATTTTTGTGACCACACCAAGAAATGAAAAGATTGCTGTATTCTACAGTTGAGTCTTGGTCTCCTGTCATTTAGTTGTTCAAACGTAAAGTTAAAAACAACTATTTGAAGAGTAACTTCTTCAGGGAAAATAAAAGTAAATTGAACACTTTGGCTGACAGTTAATGTGAGTTCACTGATCTCTGTGAGGAAATTCAGGCACTGTATAAAGTCAGCTTCTACTTTAGTGAAAGGAATGTCATTTTCAATATTCGATTATTTACTTGATCAGGGAAAAAAATTGTCTCAGGAGCTATGACATGTTTTTGTCATGGTGTTGCAAGTTCTACAATGCTGCTTTTCTATGTAGTTATGCCACTTAGTCATATATTGCAAGGAGATCAGAAATATTTATTTCTTCCACTCAACATGCCTTCTCAAATTTGGATAATGCAAGTAGTAGAAATGATTCAAATTGTTTCAGGATCAGCAAGTAAGAGCTTCCTTCATACCCACAGGGAGACACAGAATACCAGTCAACATTTATCCCCTGAGTGAATCATGTACTATACTTCATAATATAGAATAAAAGCAGAAAGTGCTGGAAAAACTCAGCAGGTCTGGTACCATCTGTGGAGACAGAAAATAGAGGTGGACTTTTCCCTTAGTCGAGTGGTGTGAACAGTGGCAGCCTTAGCTGATGAATGTAGCACATGAAGTCTACATCAAGTTGAAACATGAGAATTCAATTGCGATTTCCATGGAGATTATTTCAATTTAAATATAGTGATACAGCGTAATTCACATTCCCTCCTATCCACATTGGAGGCTGAGTGGTGGACTGTTAGAAGTTTATAAAATCATGAGGGGCATGAATTGGGTGAAGAGTCAAGGTCTTTTTCCCGGGGTAGGGGAGACCAAAGCTAGAGGACATAGGTTTAAGGTGAGAGGGGTAAGATTTAAAAGGGATGCAAGGGACAACTTTTTCATGCAGATGGTGGTGTGTATGGATGAGCTGCCAGAGAATATAGTGGAGGCTGGTACAACTACAACATTTAAAAGACAACTGGATGGATATATGAATAGATACAGGTTAGAGGGGCAAGGGCCAAATGCTGGCAAAGGGATTATGTCAGATTGGGATATCTGGTTGGCATGGGTGAATTGGACCGAAGGGTCTGTTTCAGTGCTGTATAATTCTATCAAAGCTTTTACAACCACATTTCTCTACAAGAATTAGAAATCAAACAAGTCAAACAGTCTCCAATTTAATATTCTCTATAGCCACTATGAATGAATTGTAAGCACTGTGTAAAAGGCAAGAGAGGAAAATGTAATCCTATGTTTAATAGATCCTTTTTGCATAATTAGTCTACACAACATGCCTGACCATCCTTTGTTACCTACCCAATTCTCATTAGACAAAGCAAAATTAATGTTTGGATTACTTTGCCGGAACACGTATGTTAGTGAAAAATCTGTTTTAAAAGAGCAAACTGCCATTATCAATTAAGAATCTGATCACATCACTGTTGTCAATTCATTGCTCTGCGCTCCATCTGTGTGTAATTTTGGTTCTGGATTGATGCAGGTAAAATATTACCTGCTTCCCTTCACTATTAGAATTAATTTTTCATTCAGCAAAGCAGTTCCTTCATATAGAAAATTCTCATTCACCTTTAAGTTACATCTGGAGAGTTAGGCAGCTGGCAGGTACTCCTTCAAGGTAACCACAGAAATGCATTAAGTTCTTACTTATACAACAGTGCCATTTTCACCAAATGTTTAGTCTACAATTCTTCAATGACTGTGAGACAAGGGTAACTTCATACAAAAAAGTTCATTAAAATGTAAATTATTCAGAGCAATAGTATTAAAGTAATAGCCACTATTCCATGGAATAACGATAGGAAAGCAAGTTTGCAATCATGCAAAATATCTGGGCAGCCAACTAAAACATAACGGGGAGGATGTTGCTCAAAAATATTTTTCAAAAATATGCTGTACATATGGATTGAATTAACCACAATCTTAACGCACCATTTGGGAAATCTCTGGAATAATTCAACGCTCTACAGTCTTTTATTCCTCAACCAAAAATAATGCAATGCATTTCCACCGTTCAGTCTTTATAGCAATTTGTCATTCCTCTGTAAGAAATGAAGTTTGATGCATGCCAAGGATTTTTTTTCTTTTTTGGGATAATGCTGCCTGAAACTCAATGATAGATTTTAACGGAGGTCCTTGGCTCTGATTACAGAATCAGAGTATCATCAGCTATGTTGCCAGTTTGGCATCTCTTCAGGTGAGGCAGTAGCGTGTCAATATTTAGACATATGCAAGACTGGCAATCATTACAAAAATAGTTATCCGAAACCAAACAGCTTTTCTTGCCAGTATAATAAAAAACAAATAAAGACATGGCTCTTTTAAAACACATGAAAGCAAAGTGAGTCCTATGCTCCCAGTGGCAGTCTCCTTATTCCAAAGAGCTTTAATGAAATAGAGATACATAGATACCAAGTTTTATCTCTGGTTGAGAGGTCACCACGAAGTCAACAAATCAGCCAACATATTGTGAGGCTAGGATCATTTTAATCCCTTGGCCTCATTTATAGGCCTGGCCTCCCTTTGACCTTGGTGAATATAAAGAGGGCATTCACAGTGAGAAGCTACGTGAACGGTCGTCCGGTGAGTGTATTGGAGCGGGACAAGGTTTGGAATTTGGGGCAGAGGAGGTGTCCAGGGAAGGGCCAAGGTCTTCTTGTTCGAGACCCCTCTCCTGTTCTGACTGGCATGTAATAAAATCTTTCAAAAATGTCAAGATTTAATTTTCTAGCTATTTTCTTAACCCAATTGCCTCTTGGCAAGAAATAAAAGTAGCATTGGAAACGAAATGACACATTTCAGAACTTGACTGGTGGTTTTCAATGAGGTCTTCACCTTCCTGGTGTGAGGTTAGTAATAAGGCTGTGAGCAGCAAGTTGCCACAATTTTAACCTTTTCCTCCCTGTTTGTTCTCATTGACACCCCCTTACACTGAATGGCCTCTTCTGGTTTTGCAAAGAGGAATATTTTGAGGCCAGGATCATTTTGAACTCTTGGGGTCATAACAAAATGGGGGCTCTTGACAAGATCAAAATCTCTAATTCCAGATTGCATTTAAGATTAAGGCAGTGAGTGGTGAGCATTGGTGCTTATTTCGGGAGTCGTATTTGGTTGGTGTAAATAGAGGTGTGCCTTGTGTAATAAGTCACTAAGAGTTTATTGGGAGCGGAAGAAGTCACCAGGAATTTTACAGAAAGTGATCAAGGCAAAGCTTTTGGAATTGGCGGGCCAGCTGCAGATGAGGTTGCATTTGCCTGAGCGAAAAAGGGAGATAATTGTAGCAATAGCTCAGCATTTACAATTACTGGAAATGCCATCGGAATTATTGGAAATGGCTAAAATTCAATTGCAAATAAAGCAGTTAAACATGAAAAGGAAATGAAACAGTTTGAATTACGATGAAAGCACTGGAAAAAGAAAAGGAGAGGATAGCACTAGCAGAATAAAAATGAAAGGGAAGAAAGGCCCGAGCTTTCTAGGGCAGAAGAAAGGGAGAAACAGAGTGTTCTTGAACATTGGTGGTTAAAACTGAAAACTCAAAGTCGACTTAAAATGGTGACAGTAGAAGTGAAAGGTAGGAGTCGTGATGAGAACGGTAATGGAGAGCAATCCCACCATAGCCAAAGGTTTGGTGGGGATCTGTTTAAATATGTCCAAATGTTGCCTAAGCTTGACGGGAAGGATGTAGAAACCTTTTTCATTTCATTTGAGAAAGTAGCTAAACAAATGAATTGGCCGGTGACCATGTGGGTATTGTTGATCCAAACAACGTTGGTGGTTAGAGCAAGTGAGGTATTTGCATCATTATGGGAGAAGGTATCTGGAGAGGTGATCAAAGCCATCTTAAGTGTATATGAACTGGTGCCAGAAGCCTACAGACAACATTTTAGGAATCTAAGAAGGGAACCTGGTCAAATATACATAGAATTTCAAATGATCAAAGAAAGTAATTTTGATAGGTGGAATAGCACATCGAAAATAGACCAAACATGTGATGCTCTTAGAGAGAAAATTATTTCAGAGTTCAAAAATTCACTTCCTGGAGTATTGAGAACTCATCTGGAATATCAGACAGTTAAAACTGCAAGATTATCAGCTGAAATGGCTAATGATTATGAATTGGTTCATTAATCACAGTTTGGTTTCTAACATCAATATCAATCTGTGGGATTAAAATTGGGGAAAAGAGAAATGCTCAGGTGTTAAGGGAAAAGGAAATCTTATTGAAGATAGAAAAGATTAGTTACTGCGGGGTCAAAAGAAAACCCAGGAAGGGGAAAGAGAAGTAAAAAACTCAGGTGTTTTCACTGTAATAAAGACGTGAAGTCGCAGTATTCGTGGTTTAGAAAAAGCACTGGGAAGACAGATGTGGGAAAATAGGACAATCCGAGTTTTGTTGAAGTGGTAAAGGTAAGTGCAGTAGAAACTAAAAAGCTGCAAAAGAATGTACAGCCTGGTCAAGGGTTGGTTGAGAAGAAAGGGCCAGATCTTTTTAAATAATTTCCTGGCATGGATAAGTTTTACTTATGTATGCCAGGAGGAGTAGCTAAGGAAATTAAGATTTTAAGAGAGATGGGAGCAAGTCAATTGTTGATGGTGAGAGATAAGGAGATTCATAATTCAGAAGGAGTAATGCCAAAAAAAGTAGTCATATCTGGAATTCATCGCGAGAAGAGCAGTGTTGAATTACATAAAGTGAAGGTGGACAGTCAGGTGAAAAGTGGAGGACTGGTGCTAGGAGTACAAAGAAATTCTCACTTCTGGAAACACAGGTTATCCTTGCTAATGATATAGTCTGATCACAGGTGTGAGAGATGACTAATGTGGTTGAAAAGCCTATGGAAAATCAGGCAACTGAGGTATTATAGGAAGTATTTCCTTGGATTTTTCCTGGCTGTGTGGTAGTAAAGTTACAAAGCCACAGGTAGAAATAGGAGTAGAAATTGATCAAATGTTTGAGAAAAAAATGAACAGGTGGGTATCTCAATAAGAAACTTCCGTCTCCAAGCGGCATTCTGGATTTTGACTTTATGATCTGGGCTGATATCTCAGGGCATTACTGAAGGAGTGGACAGCATTTGAAGTACCAAACCTTTCAGAGAATAGGCAGAAGTTAATTAGCCAATTGTATCTTTGAAAGAGCTGTCTACCTTGTCCCAATTTTCTGACCTTTCTCTGCCCTAAAACTCTTTTGGATAATAATAAGAAAAGCTTCTAAACTATTTATGGAACCATTTAGTAATCTTAGATTTATGCTTTTTCGTTACTGCCCCAATCATAAGATATAGTCATAGAGTCATACAGCACGGAAACAGACCCTTCAGTCCAAACAGGCTATGTTGAACATAATCCCAAAGTAAATTAGTCCCACCCGCCTGATCCTGGCCCATATCCCTTTTCATGTTCATGTACTTATCCAAATGTCTTTTAAATGTTGCAATTGTATCCACATCCACCACTTCCTCAGGAAGTTCATTCCACACATGAACGACCCTCTGGCCCCATCAAGCCCACTCATGATTTTGAAGATCTTTGAGATTTTGTATTAAATGTAAGTTTGTGAAAAACTCCTCGTTTTCATGAATAGTTTTATGCTTCCTGTATAAAACCAAGGATCATGTACAATTTTAGCAAGTTCTTCAACTTATCCTGCACTTTATGGGAAGAATTTTATTCCCCTCCTTGGAGGTGGGCTCAGAGGCAAGGAGCCAGGTGAATATATGCCACGAGGAGTTGCTAACTCCCACTGATTAAATTCAAGATGGTCGTGGCTTTCTGTCTAAGATTCTATTGGCTCCTTTATGTGATCACTTAAGGACCACTTCTTGCTGACAGGTACCTTGCCATGCAGTCATCCACCAGGTTAAACCTGGCAGGGCTGTGTGTGGTCTAGTGAGATCAAGGGCCATCCTACCTGGATAGTCATTGGAAATATTGCCAGAGCCATAACTGCCAATGGGTGAAATGTCGCACCTTTCTGAAAAAATTCGGACTTTTTCAATTACTGGAATAAAGAATCTAATGCTGGCCATGAGTCCATTGTTGATTTTGCTTCACTAATATCCTTTGGGGAAGGAAACTGCTATCCTTACCTGGTTTGGCCTACATGTGACTCCAGACCCACAGCAACATGGTTGACTCTTATCTGCCCTCTGGGCATTTAGGGATGGACAATAAATGCTGCCTAGCCAATGATGCCCTCATCCCGTGAACGAATAAAGAATTACATGATCATCAGCGCAAGTATGAAGCAACATTGGCAGGCTAATAACAGTGACAGCCGCCAACACTTCTACTATGCCTGCAAACCATAGTAAACAATAAAATTTATAACAGATGTGTGTTGTTGCACCTTCCAAAAGCTGTCCTGCTTTTCTTGATATCTATGAAGTATGTGGCCCCAAAGAACATTGGGCGCACATGTGCAGGAAATCTGGTCAAGGCCCAAAGGCCAAGCCCAGATCCTAGAACAAAACAATGGTGACCAGCAACCTTGACAGCAAAGAGAGTGTAAGGGAGGTGCATAAACAGAAACATATCCATGAGGTTCAGAGTCAACCAAGCTAAATTTCAGATGATGCACAAGCTTTTTAACCACACAAATTATTAGGCAATCAGAAGATTTTACAATTATTAATATCTTATTATCTAATAAGGCAAGCCAATACTCATGAAAAGCTGAAACTGACGTGATAATTAATAGCAACGTATAAAAGGTAGAAACATAGAAAGTAGGAGCAGGAGTAGGCCATTTGGTCTTTTGAGCCTGCCCTGCTATTCAACATGATAGTAGCTGATCATCCAACTTCATGGCCTGTACCCACTTTCTCCCCATACCCTTTGATCCCTTTAGGCTTAAGAACTAAATCTAACTGCTCTTGAAAACACTCAATGCTTTGGCCTCAACTATTTTCTGTCGCCAAGAATTCCACAGGTTCTCGACTCTCTGGATGAAGAAATTGCTCCTCATCTCAGTAGTAAATGGCCTACTCTGTATCTTCAGACTGGCTCCTGTCATCAGGAACATTCTTTCTGCATTATCATGTCTGTTCATTTTAGAATTTTATAGGCTTCTATGGGACCTCTCGTCACTCTTCATTCTTCTGAACTCCAGTGAACATAGATTAAACCAATTCAGTCTGTCTTCAGACATCGGTCCTGCCATCCCTGGAATCAGTCTGGTAAGCTTTTATTGCATTCCCTCAGTAGCCAGAACATCCTTCCTTAGATAAGGAAAACAAAACAGCATATAATTTTCCAGGTGTGTTTTCACCAAGGCCCTATCCTGTACTCAAATCCTCCCATTACAAAGGTCAACATACCATTTGCTTTCTTTACTGTCCACTGCACCTGAAGGCTTACTTTCAGAAAATGGTGTACAAGAACATCCAGGCCTTTCTGCACCTCTCCCTTTCCCAATCAATCACTATTCAGATAATAATCTGCCTTCTTGTTTTTGCTACCAAGGTGGATAACCTCACATTTATTCAATGATACTGCATTCTGCTGTGTATTTGTCCAATCACTCAACTTGTCCAAATCACACTGAAGCATCTTTGCATCCTATTCACAGTTTACCCTCCTGGCTTTCTGTCATCTACAAGCTTGGAGATGTATTTAGATCCATCTTCTGAACCATTACTATATATTGTGAATAGCTGGGGTCCAAGCACTGATCCCTGCAGTACCCCACTAGTCACTGCATTTACTCAGAAAAGTATCCATTAATTTCTACTTTTTGTTTCCTGTCTGTCAAACAATTCTTGATCCACATCAAGCACTACCTTCAACCCAGTGAACTGCAATTCTTCATGCTAATCTCTAATGGCAGTGTGGATAGATGGAAAGACAAACTTGTTTGTCAAATGAGAAGGGCAGCAAGTTAGATCAATGGGTAGGATGGCAAGTTGGGCAAGGTGAGTAAGGAGGCATGGCTGTGGGGTGTAGGGGTTCAGGGAAGTATTGGAGGGCTGATGGTGTCGGTGTCTTAGGAAATGTTAAGGTGATTTACAGTGTTGAGGATGATGGAAGGTCAGGGGGTTTGTTGGGAAGTCAGTAGGGATCAAAAGGAAATGAAAGATTGGACATGGGATCAAAGATATGGAGGGGAGCCAAGGGGTTAACAGGTGTTCGAGGGTCAGGAGATCAGGGAAGGGTGTCAGTTATACCATTACCCAGGAGTTAGAAATCATTTTCATCAATCTATTATTTCCTGGTTAGGTATTCAGCTAAGATACTCAATGTCCCTGAAGTCTCTGTATCTAATTCAGAGGGTTCCAGACACAGAATAATTGCCCATTAGAAGTTTAAAAATCCCTGACAGTTCTTGGGGAATAAATGCGTTGGGATTTTCTAGGGGCTCTGATTATTACTTTTGGAGACATATCTGGTCTCTGATTAACTGAAGACTGGAAGACGTAGACTTTTATACAAGAAAAGCGAAGGAAGAGAGACAAAGGATGAGAGAAACCGAGGGAAAGACTTAATCAGGAGTGAGAAGAAGAAGAATATCATCCTGAATTGGTAAGAAGTACTGTGAAAAATGAGAAATTCAGAATGCAACACTGATGGAGTGAAAGAGATGTGATGTTGTAGTGATGGGGATGAAGATGAAAGAAGTCAAAATGAGTAGGGTGTGTACAAAAAGGGACTGTGTTAATTACAATTGTAGCCAGGGGATCACCTGTTCTGCTATGAATAGTATGTTTGATCTGTAACATTGCACAATGTGAATGATCAGAAAATCGCATTAGCTTCAAGACTGAATCAGGATCATATGTTTCACCTTAAATCCCTGCCTAAGTGATCTTCAGATAAGCTGAAAAACACCGTTGAACAGAAGTGAAAGGTTTACAAGTAAAATCAAAAATACTTGTAACTATTTAAGAAGCCTGGATACACAATTTGTGAAGCGACTTCGGAGGATGCTATTCAAATTCAGCTATGGAATACAATTGGGGGGTAAGTTTCATTATGAGCAATAGTGTACAATGTTGTGATATTCAGCTGACCACTATTATACTTCAGGCCTGAAATGCCCTTCTCTTGACTTACAGTCATAGAGTTGTACAGCATGGAAATAGAACCATCGGTTCAATTCGTCCATGCCGACCAGATATCCTAAATTAATCTTGTCCCATTTACCAACATTTGGCCATACCCCTCCGAACCCTTCCTGTCCAATTATCCATCCAGAAGCCTTTTAAATTTCTAATTGTACCAGCCCCCTCCACTTCCTCTGTCAGTTCATTCCATACACATACCACTTTCTGCATGAAAATTTTGCCCCTGGATCCCTTTTAAATCTTTGTCCCCCCACCTTAAACAAATGCTGTTTAGTATTGGACTCCCTTACCCTGGGGAAAAGACCTTGGCTATTCACCCTTTCCATGCCCCTCATGATTTTACAAATCTCTATAATGTCACCCGTCAGCCTCCGATGATTAACTCTAATTCACCTTCGTATTTAGTTATTCCACAGCTTTTTGTAAATTCTTAAATTTCATTGATTAAGGGGATACAACATTGGTGCCATCATTCACAATTCCACCCGACCCCTGTTCCTCCCACTCCAATGTTCATCGTCTTTGCTGTGCTGTCATTAGCTTGCATTTCCAGTACCTTGCAGAACAAAAGAATTTTAAACTACGCTGCAAAGGAACAATTCTGACTAACTTGGCTCATTCCAGGAAAATCTGGGCCATTATAATTTATCACTACTTGTAGTATTCTTCCAGTTTATTGTTCAAACTAGTTTAGCTACTAAAGGAAAAAACATCATGGATCATACGCTTTATTAAAATTGCTAGTAGAATACCCCAGAAGATATAAAAAAAAGATTCACGAAAAAGTCTTTAATAAGGAGCAAGTTGGAGCTCCATAAATCTTTAATCAAACTCCAGTTTCAGTCTGTCCTCTACTGAAAGATCGGGACTTCCCAAGATACTTAAAGTAGAGTCATAATGCAAATTGTAGCATTGAAAGGCATTAGGACAGATGTGCAGACGTTTGGTAAAAGTAGTAGGCCTTAGCAATTGCCTTAAAGGAGGAAAGTGAGGAACAGAGGTGAAATGGCTTGGGATGGAAGACTCAGAACTTAGAACCAAAGGAGATGAAGACATGGCCATTAATGGCCTATGAGGTTCAGGGATATTACAAGAAAAGCCCAGTAACCCAATGCTATAATGGGTGGATTTTTGCCCTCTGAATGACCATCCCCATAACGATGTGAATCATATGGCTTTCTATACACGTAGAAATGCTAATTAGCTATCATTTAGGCCCAGAAATTAAATAGGCAGTTTGCTGTTTACAAAACCAGATATTCCTAACACTTTATTGTGAAACTTGGGGATTAACAGTCTAGCTAGAGTAATCAAGACCATCCTTGTTCTTGTCCAAAGGTGAAAATATCTTGCATCTCCTTTCGAGTAAATCAATCTGGCCCTCACCGGCCTCACAGCAACCAAGCCAAGCAAGATCAAGATCAAACAAGACTTACAGTAGACATGACCCTAATCACTACTCTATTTTAACGTAAACAGTCATTCCCAAAACATAACCAACTTCTGAACTCCATATTTGCAATTCTAACAACTGATTTGATGCATCATTTACAATTTGGACCACAGGATCCATTCAATTACTCAGCTAAGGACATTTGTAAACATGTAAGAGCTACTCACCTCCAGCATTACTTAATGGGGCCAAACATCAATCTTGCAAATAAGTTGATTTACACTTATCTTTGTTACAGTAAACTCTCAGGAAATACTGTGGAGTACTTTAGGAGATGTTGTAGAGAGTTCCTAGATTTTCCAGGGAGTCTGCAGTCTTTGGTGCCGATACAACGTCTATTTTGGATCAGTGATAAGGATCCTAACCCTTGTGATGAAGGTGTGCTGCCATGTTAGGAACTAAATGGATTGGGTAATGCCATCAAGGTCATTGATGATAGTAGATGGCAGTTTTCAATCACAAAAGATAAATAAAAACCTATTCATTTATACATTAGCTTGCACAGCACCCAAAGGGTTTATATTCTTTTGAAGTTGATAGAACATGCTAGGCAAACTGAATGCAGAAAGCCCCCACAGATAACAATGTAGATAATAACATTGTAGTTGTGACATGAATATTGGCCAGGGCACTGGTGACTTACTCTTCTTTTAAATAATACCTTGGAATTTTTTTTAATGTCCATTTGGACCACACAGACTCTCACTTTAATGTCTCATCCAAAAGACAGCGGCTGCGCTGTGCTGCACTGTAGTGTCAGACAGTGTGCTCAATTATGTATTAAGATTCCTCTCTGATTTAGAACCAGAAAAGAATCAGTCCATACTCACATGGCAGCTGCAACATTGTTTCAAAACAAAATCATTCTGCAATGCAGCATAAATATAAGTGCACAGTCAGAGCAAAGGGTCAAAGGCAAATTGTTGTAAGTCTGGTTTCTTTCCTTCTCACTTTTGTAAAAGGAAACTGGTATGAAGGTGAACCCTGTCAGAGAATTGGCAGACTCAAACAGTTTGCTTTGCATTGGCAGGTTCTGTGAAGGAACTGAGATGTTAATGTGTGCCCTGAGTGATCAGGTCTCCTGCAGCTCTCCAAGACGATCCCACAGATTCAGACAGCGTAAACCAGCACAGATCAGCGATTGTACAGCCATGAAATTCTTGTTCTAAATTTACAGCTATTTAACATCCTGTGTCAAGCAACTTTCAAACAATATTCATGCTGGGATTGCGCTGTTGCATGAAAACTTATATTTCACCAAGAGTTCAGAATGAAACCTCCTCATTTCATTCCTCACCAATCGCAACGCCAGATCAACCACCCTTAAAGTAAACATCCTGTGATTTTAGATAGCTATATTAATGCAAGGACTTTTTCTTATCATACTTTGTGGTTTTTTGAACAGCATCTGATTTTAGGAAAATATATGTTAAATATGTAACTTGTGACACTTTAATAAATAGGCATGATCCAGCTGTCACTAAACTGGTGTTAATGTGAATACATATTATGGACTGATAATGCCAATATTTTAGTGTGCAATAAGCTGAATATTTTTGATGACTCTAATGCTTTAATAAAAAGATAAAAACAAACTTGCATTGTTCCCAGAATATTACATTTCAGCAAAACATAAAAGCCTCTGTACAAAAGCCAATAATGCTGTCAGGGGAGAAAACATTATTTAAACTTCATCTGCAGATATAAGAATTCTTTGAGAAACCAAGAGGTAGGAACACTTGCAAGGTTATTAACAGTCTCTTAGACTTCGGTGAAAAATGCAAGTTTGAGTATGTGCCTGTTCTAGCATAATCAGACAAGAACACACAAGGCAAGAACTAGGAACTGGAGTAGACCATTCAACCCTTTGAGCCTTCTCCCTCACTAAATAAGATCATGAGATTAAGATATTTCATCCAAAAAGTTCTACAGTTATTTGAAAAGTAAAGTTGCTCTGATAAAGTTATCAATAGGATAAACTAAAATAGCAAAGGAAGAAGGTGTGATTCTTCATTTAGCAGAAAACTGCAACTTTCGTACAAGTTGCAGTTGCAATTCAGCCATTCCCACGATTACTTGCCAGTGATGTTTGACCAGTCGTGTTAGTGGTCAGGATCACCTACCTGTCAGGATGCTTTTAATGCTATGAATGAATTTCAAGAGAAAGAAAAATAATTGGGTATTTTGTTTCTGCTGGAACTCATGTTTCTTACTGGTAGATATTTCATTGTGGAGGCTGCTGTTCTTGCTTTGGTCACACAACACACTTAACCTAGGCTGTTTCAACCAATGTAATTCCAACTACACACCATTGCCGTTTCGGGCTGAACTGGGCTACATTTTTGTTATGAATTTTAGTCTCTAACTTCAACTTCAAAGGTAGAAATACGACTTTCACTTGAATGTTCTAAAATAATAAATCAACTTCTGAATTTGTTTTAAATCTGTTAATCTGGGCAAGTACTTTAAGCAACAGATCTAAGATTCTTTGCAGGTAATTGGAAAGAGAGATGCTTGATAGCCCACATTTTGTAATTAGGCCTTGATTAGATGTGGTATTTTTGGCATATGCTTTTATGATTATTTAAACGTCTTCCTGTTTCTTTTTCCTCCCCACTTTGCAGTATTTTTGCCAATCACAAGGGTGGCTTTGGCAACTCCAAATGCCTTTGGTACTAGTAAGAAAACTCCCTGGGGCTGCCCTTGTATTTATATTGCAGAGCACTGACTTTCATTAGCACTGAATACATGCGATGTAGATTGAAACTTAGCAGAACACATACCACGTCAGCACATGATAGAGTGACATAGCTGGGATATTTCACACTTTAAAGTTATTGTAACCTCAGTTGTCCACATCAACGGCAGCATTAAAACACACATATCGATACATCCATCAAAGTCACACAAACCTCTGAGAGTTGGACTTTGAAACACTCAATGAGAAAACACAGGCTTGTGGTACCTGATTTATTTACCTGACATTTTTTGGTATCTATGTTACATGCTTTGGAATGAGTAGAGGTGGAATGAAAATGTACCACACTGATTCTGAGCATTTCATAATTTTAAGGGATTTAATATACATTAATGTATTTCCGCAGGAATCAACTGAAGCATACATCAGAATCTCAAAGAACTTGTGAAGCGCCTGCAATAATCACAGGCAAATATCTAAACTACTTTTCTGGTTTATTTTGGAAAAACACATTTAGTAGGAATGCCTTTCTTTCACGTATGTCCCACAATAATGTCTTTTACTGCCTGTCATACACTGCATAAGCAATTAACCTGTTTTAACAGCTTGCTTAAAGAAAATAACATACCAAGAAACTTAGATTTTTAACATTTCAGTTAAATTGAAAATGCAATTTCAATTTCAGGACTACACTTATTCATTCATTTACATGCGCTCTGTCCAAAGGTCGGCCCATTCAGCAGCTGACTGCTGTGAAAAGGGAGCATGGTTTTCCTTTCTCTGACAGTTCTGCATGACAAATTTTATTTTAAAATTTGCGTGAGATTGCCATTCTTCAGAATATTTGACCCATTGATCTTACTGTATATCCAAACTGACACAAGCATCTTTCGCAGTTTAGATACATTTCAGTAAATGTGGCACTGGTTCTACAATGAATATTCAAAATAATTATGGGCTTGAGTTAAGATTCACACTGCAGGATTCCAGACTACATCTTTTTGCTGAGTTGTTGGTACATCCATGAATGATACATCAGGGCCAATAAATAAAGGTGTTTTGAAATCCTTACAGGTACATATCAGGTGTATTGTGAGTGTAAGTCTGGTCAACATATTACAAAAAGGAAAGATACACTTATGGGTTAGATGTCTGTAGCTCAAACATTTGAAGCTAGACATTGGTGAGAAAGAAAGAAACTGAGCGTAATTGCATTAAAGGAGACTAGAAAAACATCCTATTGACTTACTCAAATATCCTGAAGGAAACCATTATTCTAAACCTTAAAAATGATTGGGTCACAACAATGTATAGCATGGGAACAACTTCACATCAAGTAAGAAAAATGAAAAAAAAACATGTATAACTATTTCTTATAAAGGGTACTGAATGTATGGAATTGATCCAGAAAGATGAAACAACTAAGATTTTAACATCATCAAACTTAATAGTGAGTTGAGCAAGCTTTTGTGAGAAAATTAATTCAGAATTATAAACCTTTAAGTATATATTCTGTTAATGGACACCAGATTGTGTTCGAAGCATTGAAGTCAACACTAATTTAAGTAAAAAATGAAGAGTATAATCCATCTAAAATCACAGATGATGCAAATGCATAATATGGAATGTCCCAGGGACTCCATGCCAAAGTCAATCCTGGTGTTCCCCAACCAGAAACCTTGGTTGAACCGGGAAGTCCATTGCCTACTAAAGGCCAGGCATGCAGCATTCAAGTCAGACAACCCAGACCTATACAGAAAATTCAGACATGACCTTTGCAAAGCCATCAGGGATGCCAAGAGACAGTGCTGGACCAAGTTAGAAGCCCAAACCAACCAAATGGACACCTGCCACCACCTTTGACAACACCTCAACAGCGTTACGGGATACAAAATGAAGCAGAGCAAAATAGTAGACAAAAACACATCCCTCGCTGATGCACCCAGTGCTTTCTATGCCCAGTTTGAGCAGAATGCTAGTGGAATGGTGTCACCTGTCCCAACAGCTCAGGACTCACCTATTCCCTCTATCACCCTGCAGATATCAGATCAATCTCCTTGACAGTCAACCCAAGAAATCAATGGGCCTGGACAGTGTCCCTGGTCATGCACTTAAACCTTGTGTGGACCAGCTGGCAGAGGTATTCACTGACATCTTCAGCCTCTCCCTCCTGCAAGCCAATGTCCCAACCTGCTTCAAGAAGACCACCATCATCCCAGTACCAAAGAAAGCACTTGCAACTTGACTTAATGACTACCACTCAGTGGCTCTGACCTCCATAATCATGGAGTTCTTTGAGAGGCTGATCATGGTCCACATCAACATGAGCCTCCTAGCCTACCTCGATCCCCTGTAATGGATGCCAAACGCATGCCATTTCCTTAGCCCTCCACTCATCCCTGGAATATCTGGACTTATCAACTACAGCTCTGCCTTTACCACCATAATCCCCTCCAGACTGATCTCAAAACTCCAAGACCTAGGTCTTGGCTCTGCCTTCTGCATCTGGATCCTCACCTTTTTGACCCATAGATGGAAATCAGTGAAGATAGACAACTGCGTATCTTCTACAATAACCTCAACAATGGAGCACCCCCAAGGATGCATTCTCATCCCCTTACTGCGCTCCCTGTACATTCACGACTGTGTAGCCAAATTCCAAATGAACACCATCTGCAAATTTGCTGATGACATCTCTGTGGTAGAATGGATATCAAACAACGATGTGTCAGAATACAGGAAAGAGATAGAGGGCTTGGTGTCATGGCATTGTGATAACAACCTTTCTCCCAATGTCGGCAAAACAAAAGAACTGATCATTGACTTCAGAAAGAAAGGAGGAGGACACGCCCCCATCTGCATCAACAAGAGCAGAGATTGGGAGTGTTGAGAGCATCAAGTTCCTCGGGTGATAACCTATCCCGGACTTCCTACATTGATGTGAAAGTCAAAAAGGCACAACAATGCCTCTTCTTCCTCAGGTGGCTTAGGAAATTTGATATGTCCATAAGGACAGTCACCAACCTTTACAGATGCACCATAGAAAGCATACTGTCTGCATAATGGTCTGGTACAGCAACTGCTCTGCCCAGGAGCATAAGAAATCACAGAATGTTGTGTGCTCACCCCAGACCATTACAGAAGCCAACCACCACCATGGAATCTAGTTACACTTCTCATTGTTATGGAAAGGCTGTCAACATTATCAAAGACTCCTCCCACCTCAATAATCCTCACCTGCAACCTCTTCCATCAGGCAGAAGATACAGAATTGAACACACACACCATAGGTTCAAGAACAGCTTCCAACCTTCCATAATTAGACGGAAGAATGGTCTCTCTAACTTCAAATAACGCTGATCCTGTTAATGCTGTTTCAGAGATAGCAGATGATGGAGAATCTGAGATAACAAGGTGTAGAGCTGGATGAACACAGCAGGCCAAACAGCATCAGAGCAGCAGGAAGGCTGATGTTTCGGGCCTAGACCCTTCTTCAGAAAAAAGTTAATGCTGATCTTGCTTTGCGCACCTTCTGCACAATGTAATCTGTATACCTCACTGTGTCTAAGCATCCTATCATCTGTATGTTCTTGCTTACTATGATCTGCCTGTACTGCTCACAAAAAAATCTTTTCACTGTACTTAGGTACACGTGACGACAACAAATCAAATCAAACCAATTGTTTAATAGCTGGGCAAGAACTCTCAGTTGAAAAGGACGGGGAATTTCAGAAAAATTAATGGTGCATGGGCATCTCACCAGTAGTATTTTTCAGTTAGATAGTACTGAGGGAGTTTTAAACTGCAAACATCTTGTAGTTTTCAATGGAAATGGCTGTTCGATGCAAAGATGAAAAAGGACCTCGACTCAACATTCAATTGTGTTTCAAAGTCTGTATGCCAGTGTAATTTTAAGAGAAATACTCATGATATCACACTGTATCAAAGCATGTAACCAACAGGTGTAAAGATCGCAAACTCCACCTCAACCGGGATCACCTGAGGTTTCACACTTGTGGAAGCATGCTGCTGTCTATTGTTATCCACTCCTTTTATAGTTGCCCAAACTATAGGTGCCTGTGAATGTAATGGTTATATACAACACCTAGCTGTAATAAAGCCTGTTGGATTCTTCAGCGCCATGGTACATATACATAAGTTCTTAAGTTCCTGAATAATGGAATCTCCAGAAGCAGGTGGTGATGGTGAGGGAAAACACTGAACAGAGGAGCTTAAACTGTAATACTGAGACCATCAGCAACAGGTGGGAATAGTGAAATGGACCCACGCTGGAAAATGAGTGTTTTTAGGCAATTAGGCCTCCTAGAAAGAAGAGCAGACAGACAAAAGTTTCCTCATCCCAATTTAAACCATGAACTCCATTTCATGGAAATGCTTCCTTTTTTTAAACCTATATTTTCCATCATATTTGTGATGATCTGATACTAACGGAATAAAGAACTGCTGCTTCATGGTCTTTGGGCCTCCCACATGTTCAAATCTTACATGACATTTCTGGTGTGTTTGGCAGGATTCTACAGAACAGTCATCAAATCATAGCAGATAAGATGCTGTTCAATAGGACTGAGCGAGAAGCACTAAGAAGAAAAATACTGAAAGGTTGCAAGGCTGAGTGGACAGACTACTAAGTTGGCAGAAGGATACTGATCTAAAATTGGAATAGAAGGGGCCAAACTAACATGCAGGATGTCTGGGACCCTGAACCGCAAAACATCACCAAGTAGCTGGATACAGGTAATCACATCTATTTTGTTGAACCTATAGCTAAGGTCAGCCTTGGAAAATGGTTAGCAGAGCGGAGTTGCTTGAGGCCAGAGATTTGTTTAATGTCCTTGTTGCAAGTAACTCACTCAGCAGTGTTGCAGAGCCTGAAATATTGGTGCATAATGCCTCAAGTGAAGTGGAGTCAAATGACGATGTGGAATCCTGGAGTGAGCTGCATGTTGTGAATTCAGGGGGCATATCCTGTGTGGAGAGCACAGCAGGTCAAGCAGCATCATAGGAGCAGGAAAACTTGACGTTTCGGTCCTAAACCCTTCATCAGAAA